>JALRMF010000339.1:0-53411 GCA_026120015.1 Dendrostoma leiphaemia | reverse complement strand
AAAGTCTTTAGCATATTTTAATACTTTGTTAAAGTTAATAAATAAATATTATAATCTTTTTGCTAAAAGATTTTAAAATTATAATAATAGTAAGTTAGTTATAAGCTAAATATTATCTCTTATAATATTTTAAAAAACTTAAAGAAATATAGTAAAATAACTTTTAGGTTATAGCTTTTAGTAAATATTGCTAAACTTTAATTAGATTGCAAAAAGAAAACCCTGCTTTATAATTTTCTATAGTAATATATTTTTAGCAAGTGCACTTTGCTAAATTTAAAAATCTGCCTAGTTAAAGAATTAATTATTAGGCTAAAGCTAGGGTTCTTAAAAAAAGAGTTAAAGGTTATTTATTATATATTAACTATATTTTTAAAAGTTTTTTTAGCAATAAAAATAAATAAAAGCAGTGGTTAGTGCGTTTATTAAAAGCTGCTTTATTTATGCAAAATAAAGTTTAAAGACTTTAATAATAAAGTGCTGTTAGTTGCTTAGGGTAAAATAGTATAAGTTAATAATTTAAATATAGTTTTAATTATAGTTATAAGTAGTAATAAAGTAGTGATTTTCTATGCAAAATAAGATAGTAATTTATTAGATGTTTAAGGAATAGTATCTCTTAATAATTAAAAGGTTAAATGTTATATTAATATATGCATTAAAAACCTAGACTTAGGCTTAAAGGTTTAAAAGCTGCTAGTATATTAAGGCTATTACTTAATCATTTATAAGGTATTTTCTTTGCATAAGCATGCCTTTGCATTATATAAATAGTATATTATATAAATTTAATGCTAGCTACTAATTAATAATATATTTAGGTTTTAATTAAAGGTATAGTGTAGGTTAGAATAAAAAAGAATGCTAGAAAATAGAGATTAGAACTGCTAAATTTTGAATTTTAGGGAAAAAAGCTAGAATAAAGATATTAAGAGAAATATAAGTCAACAGCAAACTAAATTATAAGAAAAGGCCTTTGACAGGTTTGTAAAAGAATTTATAATAGCCTTTAAAAGGCTTAAATTAATTCTCTTAGGTCGCTTTAGCAAATGTGTAAAATTTAATAGGTTAGAAAGGGAAAGGAGAATAAAAGGTGTTATTAAGCTAAAGCGTTAACTTTAAGTGCTTTTAGAGATTAATGTAAAAGCACCTATAAAATTATCTTGCTATTAGTAGAGAGGTAGTAGTAATTGTTAAAGGCGGCCTAAATAAAAGCCTTTCTCTTAAAAGAAAAGTAGGAAATTTTAGCTATAATTTAATATAATTACTATGCAATAAAATAGCAAAAGGGTTTTTTTAATAACTATTGTAATATTTAATTAAATAAAGGCTAAAGTATTAAAGCGGTTTATAAATAAAACAACTGCTGCTATTATTATTAAAGGGAAAAAGTTGGTTTTTATCTAAAGGTTAAAAGGCGACCTTTAAATACTTATCTTAGACTAATTTCCTTATGATTGCTAATATATATAACTATAGCAAAAGAGTAATAAATAGATAAGGATTAAAAGAAAAGGATTAATGAATTACTATAAACAAACGAAATAAAAAAGAAACAATTTACTAATTAACCTAAGTTATTACCTTTTTAATCAAATCTTTCTATATTTCTCTTTAGCTATTTGCCTTAACTTCTTTAAACTATCTTCTTTTTTCTTTCTCCTTTATCTTTTCTATCTAAAAGAGATTCTTAATAATAAAATAGCGTTTTAACTTATTTTTTTTTTATCTTTATAAGCTTAAGATATTTAGCTATATTATTAAATTTAACAGGTTTATAATTACTGCTTAACTAGGCAAAATAATCTTTAATCTTAAGCTTTATTAACTATAATATATAATTAAATTTTATAAATTTATTAAAGCAAAAAGTTTTATATATAACTTATAAACCCTAAATACATTTAACTAAGCAAAGGTAGTTTAGTTAATTTGCTTAGTTTATTTTAGTTTTAAAGGCGCAGCTTTTATATCTTAAAAAGCTACTTTTTAAAGTATAACTCTTAATAACCTATTTATTAAGCAGTTTTCCTTTAGTTTTTATGCCAAATACCTAGCTTTAATTAGCTATAATTTAAATTTTAAACAAGGAGCTGCCTTGCTTATAGCTTTCTATAGCCGCTAAAACTAAAACCTATATAATTGCTATCTTTGTATATCCGGTCCGCGGCGGCCTAGAGGGCCAAGCCCACAGGGAACCGATTTCTATATTAGGACTAGCGGCATTTACGTTAATGAATGCCGGCCTACAAAAACCGCGTTACACGCTAGATAGATTTATTTCTTTCCTTTTAATTAACTACCCTTCTAACTGTTTTATTAACCCTATCTATTGTAAGGTTTAAAGTAAAACAAAAGGCTAACTATTATAAATATATAAAAATAATTATTTTTATTAGAAAACTTTTAAATTTATAAAAAGCATACGCAAATAAATTAATAATTGCAAAATAAACGCAAAACAATATCTTTTTATCTTTTCTACTACCCTCTTTATCTATCAACTATTATAATAAACTCTATCAAATCTTCTAAGCTACTAAGCAACCTTTCTTAAGTTTTAAAGAGTTCTTATAATCACTCTTTAAAAAACCCATTAACTAGCCTAAAAAGCAGCCTAAAAAGCGGCCTAGGCAGTAGCAATTAAACCCATTTACCTAGTTAAAAGGATAGCAAAGCTAAAGGAGCTTTAGTATAATTGCAAAAAAGCCTTATAAGCAAAAACCTCTTAAACGCCTTTTTTATAAAGCAAAAGGGCATTAAAAACACTAATATAAAACTAAAGAAGATGGCAAATTACCTTACTAATTAATTTAACAATTAAACGGCTAGTTAAGTTGCTTTAAAGACTAAAGTTAATAAAAACTAAATAACCCTTATTATACTTTATAAGCAGCTAATTAAACAAATTATAATAATTAATATTAAATATAGTAAAACAATAACATATATTAAAAATATTAACACTAAGCTAAAGAGCGCTAGCTATTATAACGCTAATGCTTCTAAAGCCGGCCTTTTAATAGCTACTAAGCTTAACCTAGCGCTGCAATTATATACAAGCATTAACACCTAATATAAAGCTTATTGTTTAAATAACACTTTAAACCTTAATAGCTTTTATAGCAACTTAAAACAGTAGAAAGTCTTTACTAAGACAAAGAAAGCTATTAAAGAGATATTTCTATAAATAATTTTAGATTATTAAGCCCTTATTAACACAAAGCATATATATAAGAATAAAGTAATGTTTTCTCCTTATTTAAAGATCCTTTGCACTAATTATACTACTTTAGACTGCCTTTAGCAAATGTAAATATTGCTAAAAAGCACGCTAATCTTTTATAGAAACTAAGCAATAAGAGTTGCTTTAAAACTCTTAAAAAACTTTTAATAACTTTATATATAAACAAAAGCTTATTATTAACCAACTTAGGCATTGTTTATTAAAGATATTATTTAAGTTTTAAATAATTATAACGCTATATACTCTTCTCTATCTACGTTTACTACTCTTTTACCATTTAAAAATAAAAAATACTATAACTTTTTATAGCGCTTTAAAGATTTCTTCTTTTATTTGTTAATATATAATTAATAATCTAAGGGCATTTGCACAGTCTTTATAAACAAGATTAAAACATATTAGCTAAGCTTATATAGCTAAATCTTTTGCAACGTTAATTAGCATAACTGTATAATTACTTAGATTGTTAAAAAAATTATTATTTGCGCGCAGCTTTATAACTATTAAGCAATAAAGTTATATATTTACAATATACCAACTGCTATAATATAATTACATAGTGCTATTGCGCTATATTATAATCTTAAAATGTTTTTAACTACTTTAAACTACCTAAGCACTACTAGCCTAACACTTATTAACACTATTATAACCTTTATAATCCTAAACCCTTAGTTTAATAATTATATTATCTTTTTAATTAGTTATATACTTACTAATGCTAATTAAAATAATAGCGCTAGTTTTAACGCTGCTTTTATTATAATAGCTATAGCTTATAAAAGTAGTAATAAGTGCTATAATTATAGTAAAATTAGTTACTAGGCTAAAGACTATTGTTAAAAGGTGGTATTTCTTAAGCTTTATTAACTAACGAGCTAAAAGGTTACCTTAAAAAAGATGCTCTTTAAAGATAACAAAGCTCTTAACAAAGTAAAAACCTTCTTTAAAAATAAGCATAATACTTATTCCTTTATTTCCTATAAACCCTAAGTTTATTTTATAGTTAATAATAATAAAAATAATAATAAACAAACAATTAACCTAAGCCTCTCTAATCGCTTAGCAAACAACCTATTTAACGCTAACTTATAGTTTATTATTAAAAACTAGCTAAAAGACAAAGAGTAAAGATGCTATAGCATTTATTATATAGAAGTAAGTATAAATAAAAACCTTTCTTTACTATAAAACAAACACTTTATAAAAAAGGGTAGTAACAACCCTTACAACCTCTTTAAGGCACAACTGCCTTTGGGTAAAGAATTCATTGTTTTTTTAACTATAGCTATTTATTAATATACATTTTTAATAATATAATAACTAAATTGCAAACTAAGCTATACTAAATAAAGCAGCTAGCTATAATATATAGCATTAAAGGAAAAAGTCTGCCTATAAACTAGGACATTGTTGTTAATAGCTAATTTGCTACAATAAATAGCTAATTAAACAGCTTTTTAATAGCAAATAGCATTATACTTAACAGCACGTTTCTAAGCAACCTTATACTTAGTAAATTAATATTTTATAAGTAAAGCATTACTTATAAAAACAACCCTCTTTATAACTAATCAATTACTCTTTATACATACTACAGCTAACTAACCCTTTTACCTAATTAAATAATCTTAAAAATTTATTATATAAATAAGCAAAGTTATATAATAAAAAAGGCTACAAAGCTAATAAATAAAAAACTAAAGGCATAGTAAAGCAAAAGCATATTTATAAATAAACTAAATATTCTTTAATACCTTTAAAAATATAAAACTTATTTTTTTAGCCTCTTTAACCTAGCTAAAAAAAAGACTAAGGCTATTTGCAAGCTTTTAAAAGTATAGTATATAATTAATATAAAAAACAACCCCTTATTTAGGCAAGCCTTATAGCAATATAGTCTAGCTTAAAAACAAATAATTTGCAACTTTGTTAAAGCATACAATAGCAAGCTAATATAGCTAAATAAGTCCCCTTAAGCCTTTGCTTTATACCTTATGCTAAAAAAGCTACCTAAGCAAACCACTAAGCCTAATAAAAATAATTTTTAAGTAATATAACACTTTTGCTATAATTATCACAAAATTAATGCCTATACTAAAAAACATATATACCCTTTGCTTAATATAATAAATTAAATTTAACACGCAGCAAGCTATTGTTAATATACATTTTTAAACTTAAAAGATAAGTTTTAACATATCCTTATCTGCTTGTTTAATTACAAAAAGACCGTCTTTCTTACTCTTAATAATTTATATAAATAGATTATAATGCTATTTAGCCTAATAAACACACCTATAACCTTTTAAGCCCTAATTAAAAAAATCCTTAAGCCTTTTAAAAACTTTGTCTCTAAACTACTAAATAATATAACAGTCTAGGCTAACTTTTTTTATTAACTTTATAAGAGATTGCTTCTTTTATTTGCATGCTTAAAAAAGTATAGCATACTTTTTAACATTTGCAAGTTTATTTTATTTTATATAAAAAGCATTTTCCTTAGCTTTGTTATTAATATTAAAGGCATTAAGGCAAACTCTTCTAAGGTTGCTGCTATCAAAGATTGCTTTAAGCCTACTATAGCAATTAAAGTCTATAGCTTTATAAATACTGCAAGCTACTTTTGCTACTTTATTAATAACTATTTAGCTAAATTAAGATTTTTTATAAACTATTATATAAGACTAAAAAAAGCCCTTGTAAAGCTATTGCTAAAAGCTAAAAAGCAGTAGCAGTATATTTGCAACTTTATTATAACCCTTTTATTAATACGCATTTCTAACTAACAACTGCCCTGCGTAATTAATTTAGATGCTAGTTAAAAATACGCTAGCGCCTGCTTTTTATAGCCTTATTTTAACTCTTAAATTAGCAAGCAAGTTTTTTACTTTATTATTTACTTTTTAAAAAAGTTTAGTAAAATTTAAATCTGCTATTTAGCATAAAAGTAAAAACCTTTAGGCATCTTCTTAGCACTTTAGCATTAGAAATATTAAATTTAAGGTATTAAGGTTATTATAATAATTAATTATAAAAGCCTTAAGACTATTAAAATAAAGGCTGATTAATTGCTATAAATTATGCAATTTTTTAACGCTATAAAGCACTATAAAATCTATATTATCTACTACTTTAACACTATAAATATTCTCGCAAACTACTTTTTTAGACTATCTAATGCACTTATTAATATATTTTCCTTTATTAAAACCAGCAAAGGGAAAGGGGTTAACAATGGTTAGCTAGCACTTAAAATCAAGTATTTTTATAAATTAAATTAGCTTGATTTGCAAATGATTTTTAAGCATTTGCTATCTAAAGCAAATTTTTCAAAGGCTATTAACCTTAACTGGGCATATAAGCACTTTGTGGTTTATAATAATAGCTTTTATAAATTAGTTAAATATAAGCGCCTGCCTAGCAACCTTTTATACCTAAAAAGCCTAGCTATAAACAGCACTACCTTGCTAAAGATACCTAAATTTAAGAACTTTTTAAAGTTAGCATAATAGCTTTATTTAGATTAAGGTTATTATATTATTAGCAATATAGTTTGCTATTTATTATATAGCTTTTAGCACTTAAAATTAATTTTAGCTATCTAGCAAGCTATAGCAGAGTGCTCCTATTGCTAACTAATAAAAAAGCTAAACTCTACCCTTTCTAATCTAAAACTAACAATTTTGCTACCGCTTTTTGCAAAATAAATAATTAATTTTACAGCAATTAATAGCATTCTTATTTTAATTACTATTAAATATGCTATAAGCTAAATTAAAGCTAAAGTTACGCTAAACTAAATGTTTATTAATATTATATCTTTTCTTACAAAGATTACTAATATATTTAAGCTATTAAGAGAATTAATCTTTAACAACGCTAGCTGCTTTAAGGGCAAAAAAGCCTAGGTGTAGTATTATTATTATAGGTTAATTGTTTTGCCTATTACGCTAATAAAACTTTGCGGGAATAGCAAAGTTAAAAAGGCAAATAGTAACCTTAAGCATATATTTATTTGTAAGTAGATAACTAATCTTATATGCAATTTAAAAGCTTTTATATATTGCACTGTATTAATTTATAATTAAACCCTTAAATAGTCTAGTTACTCTTTTTATTTCTTTTTATTTAATATAACTTTTATAAAGTTAAGAGATGCTTCTTTAGTGTTTAACTTTGCAGCTTATACCTATAACCCTGTTAACAATAAAAAAATTGCTTTTAACAAGAAACTAATCTGCTAGTATAAGGCACCTTTAGCCTATTAAAGGGTAAATAAACTAACCGCCTTAAAAAACTAAATACGCGCTTTTTTTTAGGGAAAAAAAGCTTTAATATGCATATACGCCCTTAGCGATTGGGTTTTATGTATATGCTAACGTAGCTATAAGCATAAGCTATATTACAATAGCTTATAGGTTATTGTTAATTGCTATGCTAACAATGTATATACTTTTTAAAGCTTTGGCAAAATTACCTTATCTTTTAAGTATAATAGCACTAACCTTTTTTTAGCTTACAATATAGATAGCTACTTTGTTTAAAGCCTTTAGTATGCTAGCAAAACTATGTTAAAATATAACTATGCAAAGCTAGCTACCAACGCTAAATTAGGCTTAGGCTACTAAGCCTAAGGCAATAAACGGCTATTGGGTAGTTTTGCTACCTTTATAGTATAATAGCCCTGCTATCCTTATAATTATAGTAGCTTTGCTACCCTTAGTGCCGCTAGCAATAGCTAGTAGTAATAAGCAGAGATAGGATGTCTCCCTCTAAAAAGAATAGCTAGGTAGCAGTAGACAACGAGGCATATAGACAACAAGGTATGTGGATGATGGAAATAAAGGCTTAGAATGAGCTAAATAAAATATATTGTAAACGGGTAGACGACGACCGGGACGGTTGTATTTGAAAAAGGGGGTGGTTGTGTATTTGGTCCAGAGGACTAAGCCCACGGGGAACCGATTTCTGTATTGGGACTAGCGGCATTTACGTTAGTAAATGCCGGCCTACAAAGACCGCGTTACACACCAGATAAATTTATTTCTTTTCTTTTAATTAACTACCCTTCTAACTGCTTTACTAACCCTATCTATCGTGAGGTTTAAAGTAGAACAGAGGGCTAACTATTATAGACACACATATATATATAATTAACTTTATTAAGCAAATAATTGCTTATTTAAAATATTTTTATATAATAGCAAAAAAAAGTATATAATTATAAAACTAGCAAAAGAAAAAAACTATTAGTATAAGTTTATAGCTAAAAAGAAAAACTAAGCTTATATTTGCTTAATTAAAAGACTAATTTGCTACAAACTAGCCTAGCTAGCTATAGCTAGCGTAAAATAAATAAAAACATAAGTTACTTTTTATAGCTTTATTTTTTAACGTAAATAGCCTTTCTTCTTTTTATATTTATTAACTTATAAATAAACTATATAACCTAATAGTGCACTATTTAACTAAGTAAAACTTTTCTAATATTATCTTTAATATTTGCTTGCATATTATTTAGTTTATTTGCTATTTAAGCATTTTTAGCTAGCTAAGCTAGTTAGCAAAGGTAGCAAGTTTAATATATTTGAAATAAAAAAACTTAAATAAAACTTAAAAAAAATTTAAAAAATCTAATAATAAAAAACCTAACAAAGCTAAAATCTATTTTTTTTTTTAAAAAAAACCCACTAATGTGGTGGTTACTCAAAGGTGTGTGCAAATGTGGGTTTGGCTGTAAAAAAAGTTTTTCAGCTAGGCAGTCGGGAAAGTCAAGGCTGAGTCTGGCCCAGCTGTAAGTGAGGTCTGAGGGAGGGAAGGGTGCGCATGATAGTCGAGATTTAATCGTTTCGCAAAGGTATCGCAGGAGACAGCGAATGCTCAGTTGTAGGGGCGTGCGACGGATCCTTTCTCTCATCCTAGACGAAGTAGGGTCCAAACATTGGTCCTCGGGTCCTTTCCGGCCGCTTCGAGGTCGCCGTGAACATGGTATCAATTCAACTCGCCCGTTCCGATGAGCAGGTAGTCCCTCGACCCGAACAAGGTCATCAACCTCATTGTACCTTCAGCCCGTCCAGAAGCGCCTTTAGCATATTCCATCCTTCGCTCCCCTCCCACGACTCTTTGCCCTTGCCCATCACGCTCCGAATAGCACTCCTGGCCTTGCCTCTCCACTTTTCCCCGATCTCTTCGACCTGCGGCCCGTAGTTCTCCAACACCGCGACCAGCTCATCGGTCCTCTGCACCACGACCTGCCAGGCCTCCTCGCTCTCGAGCCAATTCTGATCCTCCGTCTTGGCAGCGTCAGCAGTAAGCCCACCCCCAAGCGATCCAGCACCCGACGTAGCCCCGCCGACGGCAGCGCGCCAGGCCTTCTCGGACGCGTCAACGGCTCCAGCATGGTCCCTCCTCCACGCTCGGAGGCGCGAGAGCAGTTGCCACAGCTCGGACCGCTTCGTGATGAGCGGCACGATCTCTCTCTCCATCATCTCGTTCACGTTGCGCTCCACGCTGCCCCGCGGCGGTTCGTACGGCCCGGTGCCCGCGTCGTGCTTCTTTTCTGTCGCCAGGACGCCTTCTGTGAGCAGCAAGCGGAGCACGCCCTCGTCGACTGCGTCCTCTGACTTTTTGATCCGAAGTATAGAGCGCATGGCCTGGATGATCTCGAAAAACGGCATGGGACGCATCCGCGTGGCCAGGGTGATGACGTTGTCCCAGATGCGCCAGTTGTCGTGTGCGATGGAGGCGCCGCGTTTGTAGGCGTTCATGGACTGGGCTAGGAGCACCGAAGGGCTTTTGCCAGTGGCGCTGTTGACCGTTGTTGGCTGTTCTCGGTCGTCTTCGTCACCATCATCCACCGCCGGCGGCCTCGGCTGGTCACCGTTGGCCTGATTCTGCGTCGTCTTCTCACTTTCGGCGGCCTCTTGGTACATACTGTACAGTGCACTCCCAAGATTGCTCCAGGTCCTTGCGTCCTCGCCGCCCGAGGAGTCGTTTGACGATCCAATCGCGCGGGTGAAAGCCTCTGCTGCAGCTGCGAAGTCTCCCAGGCGCAGGTTGATGTCACCCTGCCGGCTCCACATCTCAGGAGACAGACGGTTGACAGAAACGGCAAGTTGATAGGCCTCGCGGGCCTTCACCCAGTCTTTTGCCCCAAGATAGTGCTCGCCCAGTGACTTTTGAGCGCGGGCATATCTGTGTCTTGATACCTCCCACGCTCTCTCGTAGTGTGCGACGGACGACTCGGTCTCTAGGTCCCCAAGGATACAAAAGAGCCGAGGTGCATTCGGCTGGGGCGGAGTTCGCTCTGCGCCGGTAAAGTCCGCTGCTCTCAGGGTCGAGATATCCGTGTCCTCATCTAGCTCGTCGTCGTCTGTCCCTTCGGACGTGACTTCAGGCTTGCGGTGAAATAACCTCCACCGGATGATAGCCCGTGCCTTCTCCTCGCCACCGCCGCCCCTCCCGCTGCCGTCTTCGTTGTCCGTAGCAGCAGTGCTCGCGAGACAGAGGGCGACCTCAGCCCAGAGCTTCAATCGCTTAAAGATCTCGAGAGCTGAGACGAGTGATCCGACGCCTGTCCAAGCATATGCCAGCTCTGATTCGAGATGCCAGCGCGGGGGTGAAGAGAGGGCGTGGATGTATTCTAGCCTCGCCTGCGCAGGTGCGGATTCGGCCGATTTGGCAGCTGGGAAAAAGGAGTTGGGCTTTTGTCCAACGGGCGCTGCTTGGCTCCTGTCCATTTTGGACGGCTCCTCGGGTATCGATACAGAAATGGATGGGACGTCTGATGTGTTTTGTGGGCTGGCGTGTGTGTCCGCTTCGCCAGCAGCAGCAGCAGCAGCCGCCGCCGCCGCCGTCTGCGAGGTAGTATCAAGGATGACCTGGTCAACGACAGCTTGCATCTGCAAGACACCTCGCTCCACCGTCCTGCTACGATGGACCTCGATGCGTGACCGCACAAGCAGGGCCTGGGTGTAGATCTGCCAGTTCGTCGACTTATCATTGAGGACCCTGACGGCAAACGGCAAGATCTCCTCGGACGTCAAGGTGTCTGCAGGAGAGAACGAATCTTTCAAGGTGGCCTGTGTAAGCAGAATGATCTGGTCCAGGGGTGAGAGCTGTGGCTGCCCGTCGGGTTTCAGACCGCTCAGCGCAGCAGGAAGCCCGGGCGCCGACGCGCCGTTCAGCTCGCCGTTGAGACCCTGATCCTCTCTGCTGTACTCAATCTCCTCGAGCAGGGTGTCGTCGTTCAGCTGCAAGGCCTCGGGAACATCTTGCTGGTCCGTGTCCGGGCTGGAGCAAGTCCCACTCCTCGCGAGAACGACCAACTGGCTGGTGCTGTTCTCCTGGAACCTCGTCCTCTTGCCCAGTGCACCCGACAGGGCGAACACGAACTCATGCAGCTCGGCCGCAGCAACCAACGCCTCGCGGGCCTGGACATCCTGGCCGAGCATGATGCAGACGTTGGCCTTCTCCACCAAGAAGCGCACCTTGTGCTCCTTGGTCCATCGCGATGACGAGTCGACAGCCTCCCACGCCTCACCGAGCACGTCGCTCTCGACCGCGCGCAGACCCTCCTGGATCTTCTCCACCAGGGTGGGCACCTCGCTCATGCCGATGTTCTTGGTGAAGGTGGACCCCGAGCTCAGGCTGGGCTGGATGAAGAGCTTGTAGTGCCAGACGTGCAGGCGCAGTCTCATCCAAGCCAGGCTGATGCCACCGGCAGCGGCGGCGCAGGCTGTCCATGCCTGCGGAGTTGCGTTTTCGATGCTGTGTTTTGCGAGGCAGAACAGGTCGATGTGTGGGATGAATGGGTAAGGACTCACACCATCGACTTCCAGCGAGGACAGCCTCAGGTCGACCTTGTCCTCGTAGGGCTGTGCCAAATTTATCCGGTCGTGGTCAAGAACTGGGCCAGTGACATTGGCCTGCAGAAACGCGCTGAAGGCCGCGACTCCAACGTCTATCGACGCCATGGAGGAGACTGCAGCAGATCTTGTGAGGGCAAAAAGGAGGACGGGAGAGGATCAAGAGAAGAAGAAACAAAAATGGAGGCTTGATTCGACAACAAGATGGCCCTTTGTCCGCTGGGCCAGAAAGTTTAATGGATTTATTTGGGATTTCCCGTGTAAGAGGCGGAGGGAGGGCACAGGCGTGCTTGGTGGGGTTCGGGGTTGACTCTTTACAGGCAGGATACTTGAATTTTTCCAGGGTCTTCAGATTACATAAGCGGGCGGGCGATGGAGGAGAATCATCCAGTCTAGCACCTACTGCACAATTCTCTCGTGTAGGCTGTGAGGCGTACGGTACATCCCGATGCAGAACAAGTCCCCATCAACTTCACCGAAGCCACGAGAAAGGACGGGTTTACAATAATCATCTGACAATTTTTTGGCTACGTACGCTATCCGGTGATTTCGCTGTCGCTCGCACCCTCCGCCAGGTCAGCTGGTAGCTCAGCTTGCCTTCCTTGGGTGAGCTGCTTTGCTTGCCAGCATCAGACCAGAGCTCGAGCCAGCGTGCGTTGTCTTGACCAGACCGCAAGCCAGGAGATCCCGCCCTCATGAATCTTGGCTGTTCCACCACAGGTTCTACCGTGCCGCTCCGCACCTGTCTTTCGAGGCACGCGGCGACTGGTGGGCAGGACCGGTACTCCAGAGGAGCCTCATCCGGTCGTACGTAGAGTTTGCTGCAGAGATTTATTTCTTGCCCTTCTTGCGGGGTACAACCTTGAAGCCAGGGACAGCGGCGCCCACGACGTCCGAGTCCTTGGCCTGGCTGGAAGAGCCGCCCTTCTTGGCCACTTCAGACCAGCCTCCACTGGACTTGGGGTCATTGGCGGGAGCAGGCTCGAAGATTCCCTTGTCGGCCTGTTTCTTGCGTCGGATGAACTCCTGGGTGAGGTAGCGGGGATCAACAGCGCTGTCGATGGAGACCCATTCGTAGAAGATGAGCTCAACGATCTCCTTGTCCGTAGTGTTCATCTCCAGTATGCTGTTGGCGACTTGCTCGACCTTATCGGTAGCCTTCATCCCCCTGGAAAGCTCTCCCTTGAGCCACTTCTGCAGTGCGGCGTGTGCCTCGTTGATCGAGTTCACCTTGGTGGTAGCCGCCGCCATGTTGGGCTTGGCCTGCTGTGGGACGACTTGAGGGACTGGGCTGCGGACAGTCGTGGCGCTGACCGGTCGAGGCTGAGGTGTTCCCACCGGGGCCTTGACCTTACCTCCAGCTCCAACAGTCGACCAGCCGCCGACGACAGAAGGCGCGGCGGCCGCGGCGGCGGTCGCCGCCGCGGCCGGGATGCCGGGCGGGCCGGCCTTGCTGGCCAGATCCGCATATCGCTTGCCCATGCCCTGCGTGCTCGGCGGCGGGCTCACGAGCGAGGCGTCCTTGGCTTGCTTCTGCTTCTGCCTCTCCATCTCCTCTCGCTGTATCTCGGCCAGCGTCCTCTTTCCAGGCGTCGGAGTACCCGGAGTTCCAGCAGCTGCGACTCCAGGCTTGGCAGTGGAGGGCTTGGTCCAGGGGGTAGACGCCGCAGGGGCAGGGGAGCCGCTTCCCCATGTGCTGTTGGCAGGGAGCCCTGGCGCGGCTTGACTCATATTCTCGCGCTCCTTGGCCACCATAGCCTCTTGCTCCTGGGCAGCACGACGGCGCCTCGCCTCCTCCCTGATAGCCCTCTCATGAGCCTCTGCCTCCTGGATCTCTTTCATGCTCGGTCCCTTTTGCGTCTCGGTGCCGGGCTCGCGGGCCCAGGGCGCGAGTGGCGGAGGCTGAGCCGCGGTGGCTGAGCCGGGGGCGGCGCTGTCCGGAGTCTGGCTCTGGGATCGGGTCTCGATGTACTGGTCCGCGATATTGGATCGACGCTGCGCGGTAGGTGCGGGCAGAGGTGCATTGGCGGGTGGGAGCGGGGCCGGAAAGGGCATGGGCAGACCTGTCGCGGCGGACTGTCGGGCCCAAGCTTCCTGCTCTTGCGCCTTGTCGTGGGCGGCCTGGGCGGCGTCGGCCTGTGTCTTTTGAACCTGCTGGGTCAGGGACATGGCGTGATCCGGCTGCTCGGCCTTTCTTGCGGCAGACAACTGGTGATGCTGCTGCTGCTGGTGGTGGTGGCCGGGTTCCTCGTCCGTGGGGACGTAGGCGGCCTCGGACCGGTCGGCAGCAGCATGAACAGCATGATCACCCTGCTCCGTGGCTTGCCCAGTTTGAGAAGGGCCTGGGAGGACTTCCTCGTCGGTGCGCTGTTGGGAGTGGGTGCCTTGGTATTTCTGGAATTCCTTCAGCCTCTCTTTGAACCCCTGTGCATCTCCCTCGAGTTGATCGACGCTCGGGAGCTGGCTCTTGAGGTCTGCTGTTGGAGGACCGACAGGCTGAGGCGGGAACATACCGGAGACGCCACCAGGTCCGTGGAGGCTCGCCAGAGTCTGGCGCTCATGTTCATACAAATCTCCTCGAAGATGGTCCGGCCCGGCGTTGATGGCGGCGTTCGGGAGACCAGGTCCTTTGTGAGCAGCCGAGGCCTGGTCGAAAAAGCCGGGCATGGGACCACCTCCCCCTGCAGCAGCAGCAGCAGCAGCACCCCCTCCTCCTCCTCCGGCTGCTCCGATCCCAGCACCGATGGGTCCCTGCGAGGGCATCCCGATGGGCGACGTGATGCTCCCAAAGCTTGGCTGGCTCTGCAGACTATGCATGCTGGCCTGGTGCTGGAGGGCACCGGGCACGCCCGGGTGTACGTTGCGGAAGTGACTGTGCTGGGCCATGAACTCGCGCTGGCGGGCGAGAGCGACCTGTTCCTCCTGCTTGCGCCGCTCCAGGTTATTTTGTTCTTCCGCCGTGAGGGTCTTGCCGTAGCTGGGCACCAGCCCCGTGAGAGGAGGAACCACGCCTCTCGAGTCGCCTCCGGTGGAGAAGGGCCCGCTCGGGGCGGGCTGCCCGTGGGGGACGCCAACCTGGGGCACCAAGAACGGCTCGCGGGAGTTGCCGATCCTTCTGATCAGTTGTCCGAGAGGCTCGAACTCGGGATCCTCGAGCTTGCGCACTCGGAGGTCGTTGGTGAAGAAGCTTCCCTTATACCATTCATTCATCTCCAACCCGGTGAAAGGACCCTGCTGCATACCTTGAGGATCCATATAGATCCATCTCATCCGATCAGGCATAACCATGATCCTCTGAGACTGGGGCGGACCGCCGACGGCCTGATCAGAACTGAAGGGGGGCGCCTGGCCGGGCGTCCCAAAGCCCTGGGGCTGGGGGGCCGTGGCGAGGAGGGATTGGTTGTGATCGGCGGTGCTGAAGAGACCGGGTGACTGGACCTGGGGCGGAGCGGTGGAGAACAAGTCGAGTGGGTTGCGGCCGATCGGCAACGGGCTGTCTGTGTCGCGAGACTGAGCGCCGATGGCGCCGGCCCCGATGGCGCTCAGCGGGTTGCTCTGGCGGAGATCTGGCACAGAGTCCGTCAGGGGATCATGGTCTTGCGTCTGCATCTGGGCCTGCATGGCAGGGGGGAACAGAGAGCCGAGCTTGCTGCCGCCCCGCACGGAGCCCGTCCCTCCCAGACCGCCGGCGCTCGGCTGCGCAAACAGCGAGCTTATGGCGCCCAGGCCTGGCGACTGCATGTCACTCATCGGACTGAAGACGGAGTTCCCAAAAGCGCCGCCAAACCCAGGGCGCTCGCGGTCGGGGGTGGCCGAGGAGAAGGCATTGGGCCACCCACCGATGTTGCCCAGCGGAGGATAGTTCTTGGCGCCGACGCTGGATGTCTGACTGCGGTCGCTACCCTCAAAGGCGGCGGCGGCGGCGGCACCGGGGAAACCGCGTATCGAGCCGAAGTTGGAGTTTTGCTCGGACGGGCCGCCGCCGCCCAGAGGATGAGCCTTATCGAGGCCAAGATCATCGTGGTCATTGTCGCCGCGCTCGGCGGGCGGACTGCGGTACGGATTGGTCTGCGAGGGACTCGCCGAAGACGTGTTCCGCTCGCGGCCCCCGCCGAGATTGAGACCCGACATGCCGAAGTCGCTCGTGGCGCCCTTGGCCGGCGTGTCAAAGATCTGAGACCCGTGTGTCGTGGGCATGGGCGGCGGGCTGGTGTCGCGAGCACCACCGAGGGCGGCGCTGCCACTCAGTCCTCCTTCGTCCGCACCAAAGGGATCGGTATCGGTCCGTGGACGAGACCTCCAGGACTGGTTTGCGATGGTTGTGGTGTTGCTGGGGGCACCGGTGCCAGGACCAGGACCAGGACCAGGACCAGGACCAGGACCAGGACCAACACCCCCTCCCATGTTCTCCGTGCTGTCCTTCTTGGAGGAAGAGAAGAAGCGGCTGCTCGCTGTGGTGCTGGCGAACCCCTTGTCCGGCATGCCGGGCGTGTTCAGGGCAAAGTTTCCGAAAGCATTAAAGGCAGAGCCGGTAGGTGTGGTTGTCGAAGCACCCCAGACTGCGGGACCAGGAAAACCAGCAGCGCCCGCAGTATTGCTCCTGGTCAGCCCGGCGAACCCAGTGGACTTGCTAGCAGAGTCAGGAACGGCCGACTGCTTCTCCTCATATTGCGGGTCTTCGTCTTGTTTGTCGGGTCCCTTCCTTCCACCAAGCCAGGACATGTCCAGCCGGCTGGGGCCAGCGGTGGTGGGCGACGTCAATGCACCAGGGGAGAAGGGGTTGGTATCGGTGGTTTCTCGACGTCGCGTGGCTGGTCTCGGGACGCCGGAAGGTGAGGTCAGGCCTTGTGACATGGACTGCTTTCTGCCGTTGAGGATGACACCTTGTCCCCCGTCCTTGTTCTGCGTGGTCTGCTGCTGCTGCTGCTGCTGCTGCTGCTGTTGCTTCAGGGGGGAATTGACATCGGATGAGAAGAGCTAGAGAGAGGACGCCAAAGATCATGGTCAGCGAGGACGACGGTCATGGACCAGGAGAGGGGGTGATAGGGCAGCAAGGCGACGCAGGGTGAGCTTGAGCGCAATGCGGTTGTGCTGCGGAAGCACAACATAGCACAGCACAGCACAGCAGGGCGCGATGCAATACAATGCAGGGCTGGTGTAGTTCAGAAGAGTACCCACCTCTTTTTCATCGGCCGACATGTCCTGTAGGCCAAGGGGGCCCGAGCTTCCCTCGACGCTCCAGCAGACGGTAGGATCGTTGTGAGTGTTTGCGTCATTGGGCTTGCCCCAACGCCCAGAGGAGTGGCCATTGACATGGCCGCTGGGGTTGAAACCCGGCATCAACAACGAGCTCACGTCGACGGGGCGGGACCCAAGGCGGGCCACATCCAGCAGCTCGTCTAGAGAATACCTGCCCATGTTCGAGTCGGCCGAGGGGGGGAACTGGGAGACGGCGGAGGCGGGAAGGGTATCGTTCGCGACGGGAGGGACCGAAGTGTCTATCGCAGTGGTGGCGATGGAGCTGCCGGGCTGGTTGCTGGTATTGTTGAAGGGGGTCGTGGAGGATCGGCGGAGGATAGCGGTTCCGTTAGAGCGACCGTCACGTCGTAACCTGGGCAGCAACAAAGAAGCGTGTCAGAGAGAGAGGCGAGAGGTTTGGCAGACAGCTGGTGAGGCGGGGAGGGAAGGGGAGTGGGCAGGAGAGGGGTGTTGACGAGGCTGAGTATGTGGGATGGTGTGGTTGATGCTGTGGTACAAACCAGTACATGTCCAGCAGCCAAAGGCAGAGAGAGGGATAGAGCAACGGTCACGAGGAAGACAGAGAGGACAAGGTTCGAAGAGGGAGGTGAAGAGGCGGTCACAGAGGGCAGGACAGGACAGGACAGGACAACATGGACGTACCAGTCACTGCTTGAGCTCCCGCGAGAGTCACCTCGGCCACTGTTGCGATCGCGACCCGAGCCCTGGCCTGCTGCAGCTGAGGCAAAACTTGAAGGCAGTTGTGTTGGAGTGGTCATTGCTGCTGTGGGCTGGACTAGACCGGATGGGATGGGATGGTTGGCTGGCTGGGAGAGCGAATCCAACGCGGGCACAGAGAGAGAGAACGAGGATTGCAAAGATGGGGAGGAGACGGAGGAGAAGGTCAATGATGGCCTTTGAAGACTGTCGTGTCGTGTCGTTGTCTTGTCTTGTCTTGTCGTGCTGGTCTGGTCTCGTCTCGTCGTCGCGCTTGAGGTGATCGAGGGTCGAAAGTCAAACAAGACGGGTGGAGGGCCCGCTTCGGGAGTGGAAGATTGAATCTTCTTTTTTTTCCTTTCTTTTTCTTGTGCAAGACGCGCAAGACAGGTGCAGCTCAAGGTCAGGTCGGATCAGGCCAGATCAGATTCAGATCAGACTGGATAGAACGGGGAATAAGACCCAGGCGTGTGTGTGTCTGTGGGTGGATGGTAGAGAAGTTGAATGGCAAGCAAAGGCTCTGGGTGCGTTCGCGTTTCCTGCGTATTTTGAGAGAGGGGGGGGGGCCTTGTAGATCGTGCGTCTCGTCTCGGCAGCTGGGGTTTGTGTTTTGATGGTTGCAGTAATGGTGTTCAGGAAGCATGCATTGAGATTGCTGTAGTTGTTGATAATGCTGAAGTGGTAGTCGTCGTCGTCGTCGTTGTTCTTGTCGTCGTGGGTATTGCTGGGTACTTGGCGCCGATGCAAAACCAGTGACAGTCTGGGGGAGGTTGGATTTTGGGTGGTGATGCTTCCAAAGACCGACGTCAAAAGTCGAGATTTCTTCACACGTCGGGTCGCGAGTCAAAAAGGTTGGATTCAAGGCGTCGGGAGGCTGGGCTGAGAAATCCACCACGTCCAGTCTGGCCCAAGTTGCATCTGCTGCGCTATGCCCCCCCCCCTCCCCCCAGCAAGCTCCACACACGTGCCATGGTAGCTGTCTAGCGCCTGCCAACCTGCCAAACAAGATAGGGTAGAGGTGGCCAAGCCCCTGCCACACTGCCCCAGTGGCTGCCCTACCACATTCTGGCCCTACCCCGGCACGCCACGCAAAGGGTTTAAGGGGCGTTCAACGCAAGGCACAGATCACCAAGAGTCAGGGCATCGCTCGCTCACTGCCGCCCCCTCCCACACCTTGCAGCTTGGCGGCCCATCTGCCCGCCCATAATGTAAGTACAGTACAATGTGCACACACTTGGCTGAAGAGGATGGCCAGGTACTTTATACGCTGGGAAATTCCCGAGAAAGGGGGGCTGTGAACACAGATACAGGGGGTTGATCTCCACCGTAGCGTACCATTCTTTTTGTTTTCCAACAGCAAGTGTACTCGACAGCAAGATTGAAAAAGTTTGGGGGTACCAAACCAAAGTGTTAGTGTCACTGTACCTGCAGTACCTGCATCATCACGTGTAGCATCAAAGTCACGTGCATTCCCCCCCAGCTCAAGCTTTTCCTGCTTCTGGCTGCCGACCCCGTCTCTTGCACATCCTTCTCTTGGCCGTGGCTTCCTCCAAAGTAACCTTTGCAATATCTACCGT
Source organism: Dendrostoma leiphaemia (assembly GCA_026120015.1). Taxonomy (NCBI): domain Eukaryota; kingdom Fungi; phylum Ascomycota; class Sordariomycetes; order Diaporthales; family Erythrogloeaceae; genus Dendrostoma; species Dendrostoma leiphaemia. The sequence continues at coordinate 33,762 of JALRMF010000339.1, read as the reverse complement.
ATGACCGTCAGCCTGCCAGGGCCTACGCCTACCTCATCTCTCTGTACAACCACCATCCATTCTGAGCTGCATTGCATCCCATTCCCATTCCCATTCCCATTCCCATTCTCATCATCTCTATTATCATCACCAGCAAGCAGCAGCAGCGGACATGTCAAGTGGCCCATGAAGAATTTGGGCTGCTGTGACATGCCGCATGTAGTACCAGTACAGCTTGCAGTTCAGTACTCCCTCCAGGTGTGGTTGGAAAAAGCTTCCCAACCTTATATATAGCTCATTCTTCACCAGGTACGGAGAATGATTTCGCTATTGAGTAACCAGTTCTGTTGGAGTGCGGACCCCTGCCATAGTATAAACCTAATTTTGCCTATACAGCAAACAGCTAGCCTAACTTTCAGCTTTAGTATTATTACCAATTTTAATGCTATTTTTAATCTAAATTTATTTTATTTATTGCTTTAATCTAAAGATTTAAATAATATTAAAAAAGTTAAGTTTTATCTTCTTTTAAACTTTTGCAGTAATATAAATTAATAAGCTTATTTTAATAGCTAAAGCGCTATAAATGTATATATACTAAAAGCCTAAATATTACAATACTTTTTACCTTTTTACTATTATTCTTTTAACTTTTAACTTTATTATTTTAATTAATAAGCAAGTAAAAGCATTATAAAATATACTATTAAATAAAGCTTAATCTTAGCATTTTAATAAGCTAATTTATAATAAAAATTTTACTTTAAAACAAAGATTATACCGCAGCTAATTATTACTACTTAGTTTCTCTTTAGTTATAAATCTTTTAATTATAATAACCTTACTCTTATTATTAAAATTTTCCTTAATTAAACTAGCACTAAAGATTTTATTAATATTAATATTATTAAAATTAAGGTTTAATTTCTATTTAACATTGCTTAAATCCTTCTTATTAAACGCTTTACTGCCCTTATTTCTATTATACTTATAAAGCTTATCTTTATTATTTGCTATTAAATTTTTAAGCTTAAAATTAGCTCTTAAATCTTTTTCTTTAGCTAATTTTGCTTTTGCCTTTAAAACTTTCTTTTATATAACCTCGCCTAGTTCTCGCTTGCTATTAAAAAATAAAGATAATATAGTTCCTTTCTTATACTTATTCTCTTCCTTTAATCAAATAACCTACTAAAGATTGCCTTATACTCTTTTAACTATTTAATTTAAAGTCTCTTAAGGAAAGTTGCACTATGCTTAAAGCTATTGCTATTATAAAATCTGCTTAGATTTTATATAAACCTACTTTAAGATTGCCTTTTTAAAGAGTTCTTATAGCAGCTTAATTATATTTAAATCTAGGCTATTTAATAGCTAGTTTAAATAAAACATTTATAACCGCTTTTAATATAATTAATTTTATCTTAAGTAATATAGGCTAGCGTTGTTTTTTTAGGCAATATATTAAAAACCTAGCAACTTTATAAATAGTATAAACTTTAGCTTTAACACTTTAAATTAATACTTTAACTAATTAATCTCTTTTATTTTTGCGTTATAAACTATTTTACTGCATATTTTAATATATTTTTATTTTAGCTATATACCTAGCTTAATGCAATTAAGCTGCATATAATTAATTACTTTTATTATCTCCTAAGCCCTTTAATGTTAAGCTTTATGCTTATTATTATACTGCTATATAAAGGCATTATATTTTTTCTTAAAGATAATTAATTTCTTTTGCTAATAATAAGAGAAACCTTTTTAATTATATATAAAATAAACTTAAAATATAAAGGTAATTATCTTTTTTCAACGGCAATAAATTATATACTAATAATGCTTTTTTTTAGTTAACCTTTAAACGCAATAATAACTATAATAGTTGCAAATTTAAACAAAGGTTTTATTACTTTAAATAATTAATTAACGTTACTACTTATTTAAATATTAATATTTTGCTTTTATTGCAAACTTAAGGCAGGTTAATTTCTAAGCGTTGTTAAAACTAAGCTTTATAATATGCTTATAGCTTTTATACCTCTTTTTTTTAATATATTGCTAAACTAATATAATAGATAAAATAAGGCATATGTAATTCTCTGCTTATTTAAATCTTTTGCCAACTTTGCAAGCAATTTTAGCATAAAGCTATTTTTAAGTTAAAAAGTTCCTTATTATTACGTTAATAATTATAGCCTTTTTAAAGTTATTATTAATTATATTCTTTTGCCCTTATTTAATTATATTAATTATAAACTTATTAAAAATTAGTTTCTTTAGCACTTAGCTATAGTTTTTAGCTTATTTAATAAGCCTTTAAACAGCTGGTGCTTTTATACTAATAGCAATAAAGATCTCTCTTTATAAAAAGCTTTAATATTATAGTATAAAAGCTTAAGTATATTATGCAATAAATGCTTTATAATAATTTATTTTTAGCTTTTTATTAACTATATTATAATAAGGATTTTTGCTATAAAGCATTGTAAAAAGAGATAAAAAAGTTAATAAGTTTATATTAAAAGGTTTTTCTTTTAGTAATAATACTATATTAATAAAAACAGCTCTATATTAAACATTAATTTTATAAGTAAAACTTTATAAAAGTTGCAAAACTATTGTAATTACAATAATACATTTATAACAGTAGCAACCGCTAACATTATAAAGACTGCTACACTATAATTTAGGTAAGTTTATCTATGCAGACCAGCATATTACACTGTTGCGTATGTCCAAACTCTAATAAAACTGGTTACTCAATAGCGAAATCATTCTCTGTAATATGCTGTGCTTTGACGTCTCCTAGTGTCTGATCCCAGACCGTCAACACCTGCAGAACAGAGCGAGTCAGTTGATCTGCCTTTGCACTCGGGAGTTTCCAGGTGTCACTCATCACTTCTTTGGCCACGCCCGCACCGAGACCATCTCTGAAGGCCAGACGAATGACTCGATCACCTACAGTCACCACTCCCCAGTGCCCAGCCCGACCCCGACCGCCTTGCCACTTGTTCTTCCCTTCCCAAGACTAACCACCCAATTGCACTCCAGGTTCGCTCGGGGCCCTCTTCCTGTTCTTCTTGTCCTTGGCCTATATCATGAACCTGCGCTGCCTCTACGCTCCTGGAACAACTCTGCATGGGCTTTGCCCTTGCTGTAGGGTCGAGGAAGTCGTCGTTGTTTGAGTCTGTATGTATGTATTCAAGTATTTATTATATACGTAATCTATGTACCTAGGTATGTATACCGCCGAGCCGGGTCAAGTCTCTGCAGACAGCGTGGACAAGACTTCTCCCATGGTGGTCATGGCGTCAGCACATGCAGTGCATGTCATGCCAGCAATTTTTTTTTGTTTTAAATTTTTTTTTTTTTTTTTTTTTTTGTCTTTACCTTCTTTTTCTCTACCTCCTGTTCTTCTTTTTATCTTCTCCATCGGTGCCACCATCAGGTACCTGGTAGACTGGGGTTCATCCTATGCCGCACGCACCACGGTAGATGGGTTCATTGCCTGAATCTCCATGACGCAGTGGGGGCCGCCGGAGAGGGACCTTAGACGCCCGTACCGGTGGACCTTATTAAGCCTTCCATGGATCTCGGAAGGTTCCTGTGGGTGAGGTTCATGCATACATACGTACACATGCCGACAAGTGGTACACGTGCTTGCACACATGTCGTGCATCCACGTCTATCTCTTAGACGGAGGCTCGATGGCGAACATGTTGTGGTTCTACAGGTGCATGTCCACGTTGCATGCCCTTGCCCCAGGTGGTATAGATGGTAGACTCACCTTGGATTGAGGGCATCTCAGCCGTCTGTCCTGATCTGTCCAGCTGTTCATCTGGTACATGATCCCGGCTCGCCGAGATGAGCAGCTCTATCCGTGTTGAAACGATGCCTCGGCTTACTTTACCTAGGTACTGTACTTACCTGAGTACGTGAACAATTCACTGGTAATCACATACATACTCAAGTACTATGATAGAGAGATGAGTGATAGGGTTAGGGTTGCTGCCGTTTTGTTATGTAAGTAAGGGTGCCCCGCCACTAACAAATGATTGATCTCTCGAACGAGCGCGTGGATGGCGCAATTTGTGGCTAGACTTCGGAATTTGACGATATCGATAATGGAATGGGAACGAACCCGCCCCCCCCCCCCCGGCCGGCTGTCGTCTTATCGTGTTTGTGTGAGCCGCGCACTTTTCCCCCTTGCGTTCTTTTGTCCATGTCCATGTCCGTGTCACGTATTCTTGAGATGACCTACAGCTGCTCTTGACCACCAACTCCATCCGGAATCTACCCTCCCATCCCAGTGTCTGTCCTCCTTCGCCTTCGCCTTGGCCTTCGCCTTGGCCCTCACCCCGATCCTCGCCTCTACCTCCACCTCCGCCCTACACACTCGCTGGACCAACAGCCCGAGTCTCGCATGTGAACGACATGACCAGCAGTGATGAAGATGGTGACCGCGGCAAGATCAAGACGCCTGTGTCTGTGGCCGTCGAATCTCACGACGCCTCGTCCCAGGACAGGCACGTGCTAGCGGACCCGGAATCCCAAAGCCAACCCAACGGCTTTCATATTCACAGCGAAACCATCGTGGTGGACGACCACGATGGCGATCTCGTCACCGCTGCCGAGAACCACAATCTCAAACGTGGGCTTGCCGAGCGCCATCTCACCATGATGGGCATCGCAGGCGCCATCGGGACCGGCCTCTTTCTCAGCCTGGGCGGTGCCATCCAGACCGGCGGCCCCCTGGGTGCCCTCCTGGGCTATGCCATCGTTGGCTTCATCGTCTGTGCCGTACAGTTCGCACTGGGTGAGGTTACTGCTCTGCTGCCTGTGAGTTGGCCTGCCTTTGATCGTCTTGATCATGAGTGTACTCCTTGTGCCCCCCCGCCCGAGGGGGAAGAGAAGAGTATGAAAAAAAGAAGAAAAAGGGGGGGAAAAAAGGATTGTACGGCCACTGACCACCATTTTGCCTCTGCGTCAAGGTCACTGGCAGCTTTGTACGGCACGCCGGGTTCTTGGTCGACCCAGCGCTTGAGTTTGCCATCGGTTGGAATCTGGTGTACGGCAACCTGCTCAGCATCCCGTCCGAGATCACTGCCATCTGCGTCCTCTTTGAGTTCTGGACAGACCTCAACAGTGCCGTCTGGATCGTCATCTTTGTCATCCTGACCGTCGTGGTCGGAGTGGCCTTTGTCCGCCGTGAGTCCTTCACTCGAGAATCTTGTGCCCTTCGCCGGCTGATCAAGTATGGTCGCAAGTCTTTGGAGAGGTCGAATACGTCTTTGCCATTCTGAAAGTCCTCCTCGTCGTCTTCCTGATCATTCTCGGCCTGGTCATCGACCTCGGCGGCATCCCCGGCACCTCACGCATCGGCTTCCTCTACTGGCAGGACCCAGGCCCGTTCGTCGAGTACATCGCCACGGGCAACTGGGGCAAGTTCCTCGGCTTCTGGGGCGTCATGACCAGCGCCGTCTTCTCCTTCGCAGGCGTCGAGTCCATCGCCATGGCCGCAGCCGAGACCAGAGACCCCCGCCGCGCCATCCCTCATGCCTGCAAGCAGGTCTTCCTCCGCGTGTTGCTGTTCTACATGCTCGCGGTGCTCGTCGTCGGCATGTTGGTGGCGAGCAACGACCCGCGGCTCGGCGACGACAGCGGCACCGCCGCCCAGAGTCCCTTTGTCATCGCCGCCAGTGCCGCCGGGATCCGTGCCATCCCCAGCCTGGTCAACGCGGTTGTCATCACCAGTGCCTGGAGCTCGAGCAACCAGTCGCTGCTGGCCGGCACCAGGGTCCTCTACGGCCTGGCCCTCAAGGGCCAGGCTCCCAAGATCTTCCTGCGGACCACCTCCTGGGGCACGCCCTACATGTGTGTGGCGCTGTTCACCGTCTTCATGTTCCTCAGCTTCTTGACGCTGAACAATGACGCTCTGACCGTCTTTTACTGGCTCATGGATCTGACCGCGGCTGGCGTCTTGGTCAGCTGGAGTGCGATCCTGCTGAATCACATCCGTATGAAGCACGCCATGAGGAAACAGGGCATCCCTGTCGCAAGGCTGCCCTGGCATAACTCGTGGACCTGTAAGTCTCGTGTCTCGACCACAGCAGACACACGTCGCTGTGTCTAGGTGCTGATGTTGACCCTTCGCTCCAGTGTATAGCTCCTACATCTGCCTGTGTCTCTGCATCATCATCCTCCTGACGAGCGGGTTCAGTGCCTTCACTAAGGGCAACTGGGACCCTGAAACATTCATCTCGTCCTACTTGTGAGTTGACGACACATCGCCGTCTAGGTACTCTATCCAACCCTTCCACTAACTCTACCTGCAGGGATATACCTCTCGTCCTCTCTGCCTATCTGATTTGGAAGTTTTACAAAAAGACAAAGATCTTTGCCCTGGATGAGATACCACTTGTGGACGCGTTGAGGCAGGCTGACCTAGAGGACGAGGCTAGAGCTAGATATCACGATTGATCAGCTTCAAGGCGGACCCACGTCCGAGGCAAGAAGAACGAGATCAGGACGGATCCTGCTCAGAAGTCTTGAAGAGTAATAATTATACCCCAAAAGAATAAAAGAAAAAGTCTCTCTGAAGACGCCCGCTGCTGTAATTACCTATCCATCAAACAAGCGCCATACGCCGGCGAAACAAGAAGCCAACAACCTGTACAACAACGGCCGTGTAGACACTGAAATAAGTATATCGCTCAAATTGTGACATGATCTTTTGATGGTTCATTCCGATCTGCTGGCCGTTTTGGTTTCCTTGTCCCAACTCAAAACGTTGAACAGACTTCTCCTCGGGTCAGCATGACCCAAGTTCGCAAACACTCTCTGCCGTGAGGCCTCGCTCTGTGGATTCTGATATTGCGCAAAAAGCCGGTCCATCTGTCGCGACTCGGCCTGAAGTTGCCAGCGGATAAAAGAGACCACGGCCGTAAGCGACACTACAACTGCTATTGCTGGCCCATATCTATTCGAAACGGGTGGTCAGCTTATCAGACTAGGACGCTGGTGGTGGTCTGTCATTGTCTGTAACATACTTGGTGCCAGGAAGAGGCTTGATTGGTTGGGTAGGTGAGACCATGATGTACTTTATAGTTCTTGAGAGCCCGACACCTGTTCGGTTTTTCGATGAGAACGCATGTTTTGATGTTGGTCAGACTGTAGTTGTGGGGCAATTGGGTGGTGGCCGTGGTGATTGTGATGATTCTGGCGCATTCGTGCCTTTCTCTGGTTTGAGATGGACATGATCCGGTCGCCACAGGGGATCTGTACCAAGTGCTTTATAATTCAACCCAAGGCAGCCAGACTCCTGGACAGGAATCGAAGTATGGCCTGTCTGCCTTGGGAAGGATTTGAGAAGTGGTGTGAACATGGTGCGACCAAAGCATCCTGTCAGCCGTTGCGTATCGTATTTGGATTCCATATGGGAATCGATCGGTGACTTCGCCCCCAAGTTCAGTAAAGGCACTGGCCGCATGATGACCCTGAACGTACGATTGTCTGTCTCTTTTCGAATCATCCGCAATGACGAGAATCTAATTCGTCCAGATCTTGCAGATCACTCTTCAGGGCTTAGGGCGATGCTTTCGTTGGCCCCGAGGACAATCTTTCCGGTCTTCGCCGCCTCTCGGGACGGTGCTCAAGTGGGCCAACACGAATCCTGCAACATCGAGGCCTCGCTGCACATATCCTTCATCGCCTGACTCAGAGGCGTGCCCGTCGGAAAGACTTTAATCGCCAGTCTACCTGCTAGGTCAGCTAGCCCTATACATACCCACTTGTGTACTGAATTACTCCTTATCAGATTGTCGCAGCAAAAACACACATCGAGACATTCTCGACCGTCTCACCCGAGAATTTCACACATGATTTTGTTCAAGATTTCTCTCTTTGCTTCTCCTTTGCAAAGCTTCGGTCGGCACCTGTACGGCATACACTCGTACCCTACCTAGGTAGGTGTTGAGCCTCCATGGATCGTGCCAGGGAAGACGAAAGACCTGCGCAAGCTGGCAGCTTCACTTCACAGAGGTAAAAGTGAGTATGAAGTATCTTCGAACATTGACAGCCAACTGACAGAATAAGGCATGGAACGATACTGGCTCCCTGCAGCTTGAGAAGCGTGTTTCTCGACCACGACACCTGCTACTGCACTGAGACCCCGATGGAGTGTTTCTTCTTTCGTGAGCCCAGCTACACTGGCAAGTCACCAAGTCCGTCCACCCTGCTGAGCAGGTAAGATGGGCCGAGTATCGGGTACAGCCCTCACAGTCTGGCACAACTTTGAGAAACACTCCAATCACAATCCCATTAGTTGATTTTGACAAATCAGGGGCAAGTGAAGTACGAATCTCGATCCTAAATGCTGGTGAGTTTGACGTCACGATGCCCTTACGGACACAATGGAGACTTGCAAAGTCACATTTCTCCCAAAGATCTAACCTCCTGCACTGGCCTGACTGCCTGGTGTACCGGCTACGCTGAGACAGATTTGGATGAACGGCGCCTCTCTGGACCTAGGCACTACAGCCCCACCGAACAATTTCCCAAACATAGCCACCGGCGGCAAACTCTTCAATATGCTCCAAAGAGACCCGAGGCCCTGCTGGGAGATGCACGGTGAAGATGATCTCACGGCGGCTCGCTTATTCTGGATCCCTCGTTGACGCGGCAGATCCTATCCTCAACGTCTGCCCTGGATCGAATCCGCCTCGGCCCATCCGTCTACCCTCCTCGCGTGGCAAGGTAACGAGCCAGGCAGCAGGGGGCGATACCCAGCTGGCCGGCAATAGAGAACTGAGACAAGAAGCTAACTTACGGCTGAGAGGATCAACATCCTGCAGCGTAGGACTGCCTCGTATAGAGCGAGGAGACCGTTTGCCGCGGACAGGCAGCCAATAGAGATGTCAGTCGAGCGAGATGACATGCCAAAACAGTCCGAGTGGTCCTGAACCGGAACTTCGGATGGACACAATCCTCGCAGGGACGACTCGAGTGAAGTCCCCCTTCCCGAGGGGGCCTCACCCGATGCCATCACCGGCCAGGACTGGGCTGGACCCTGCACTTCTTGATGGACATGTGCTGTGAACAGTACAGTAGACGGCGGTGGTGTCCAATTCTTCGAAGAAGATGATAGCCTGTGCCATCAGCAGCGTGGGTCTCAGATCTTTCCGCCAGAATGTAGCATTCTTGACACTTGGACTGATTTGCGATCACGTCCACTGGATATGTTCACCTGTGCAAAATTTCGAGTGAAAGCACCTGGCGTGTTGTTCCCACAATGGTGTATACAAATCTGAAGGCAAGCCTCGCGGCGGTACGTTTGGTGCGGCACGCTGCGTGCTCCGGCAGCGTCCCTTGTTCCCTCGTTGTCTTCGGCACTCGGAGCTCCCCGAGGCCCTCCCCCCCTCCCCCCCTTCACCACTTCCCGAGCCTAACGGCGACCAAAAGTCCCCATGACCGACTCTCAAGTGCATCAGAGAGCCTCGAGTAGAATGCATGGCTTGAAGGCTTGAGAATCGTGGGTCTTGTGGGTAGTCAGGGTTGCTCGTCGAAACAGTTGTCAAGCATTCCAACCCGGCAGCCCACGTGTCCTGCGTCCGTTGGATTGTCCCGACACTCTGCATAGTGTCATGCGTAGGCTGAGACATGACGATGTTTTCAGACGCGAGTGTCATCTGTTTCGTGCACGCCCTCCTGAAAAGGGGAACATACATGACAGACTATCTCCTCGTTGTTTGGCCAGATCGACAGATTGGAGTCCATGTCGAGGTCACGGAGCGTGCTGTGTCTCGCACCCCTTCACGCTAAAGGATGACAACATCGAGTGGTTTCCTATGACTACCGTTCTAGTGGAATCAGGCAGATTCGCTGTCTCGCTGCATTTTGGCAAGCTTGTTTGATCTTACCCACCCTCTGGCCGAGTTTTCGCCGTCCGTAGCCCTTGCCGGCATGTAGATCCAAAGATCGAATTGAGACGATGTCCGACAATGAGAGTGATATCGGAGCACCGCAATATCAGGAGACACGTTTGCTTGGTCTCGTAGGAGGAATGGCGTGTACTGGCTTCTGACCGCCTCCTCGGGCACCTGGGGCCTCAGTGCTACTTAAGTACATCGGCATCCCGAGTGGTCTCTACATGAGTAGATGAATACTAAGTTGTGGATTCAATGCCTCTGTTTCATTCTTTGATGAATATTAAAATCATTTCTTATCTCATCGTTTCCCGTGCGGCTCCCTGTTGCATTGAAAGCAGCGACTTGGGTAGGAGGGGTGCGTAGATCTATGCGCGTGTGCTGCAGGACCAGAACATATTGTGTCCGACCAGCAACTTGGTCACCCAATGGTCACCCCACTTGAAATGACATCTAATTACACTTATTCAATCATCCAAAGCCTCTTCTGGAGCCTCAGACCTAACGAAAACGTTCATGGAAAAGGTAATTGCGGAGGCAGAGGCGTAATATCCGAATCCTCCACTACCCGCAGACAAGTCCAAGGCCTGTCACATATTCACATGTCCCTGATGAAGACGCACGTCGATGATAATCAGGACTGTGGTATTTCGTGCGAAGTAGTCGTCTTTTCGTCTCAGCTGGGAGGTGTTCGGCTTGACTGCATGCGGATGCGCTTTCAATACATCCTACTCCAGCTGGAATGGAATGGAGTTGACGACAAGACTTGTACCGGGATCATGATTTGCGGACTTGATCTTTCGATCCGAGTCATCATTGTTCGTTTGTGTATTTCAGGGCCTGTTCTGTTGTCTGCTCCTCTGGACTGAGTTCACAATCATTGTCACCAACGTTTGAGCCTCAGAGCACGCCTGCCGCTTGAACCCTCACTGATGCAGCTCCTCGGATTCTCTCAAGGTTTCTCTTGCACCGATGTAACTCATCCAGACCCAACCCTACCATGGATCGAAACACGATCAAAATGATGTTCGCGGGAACAATTGCGTACAGTGGGTGTCAAAGAAATACATGCACCTCGCCAGAACAACCGATCTCACCAAGGCTCTACAGACTGCGCGCCCGGGGATGAGTACGGGCGTAAGGAAGCTCACGGCTGAACTGATCTAGCGTGGACGCAAAGCTGCAGGATCTCTGTTTCCGCCTCCAAGACAATGTGGGCAAAACGGCTGCCTGCATATGTTTTGGCCCACCAAACCATGAACGTTCTCATGCTGTGAAACACATTACTTGGTCCCCTCCTCCAGTGTGCGAAGAGACCGTTGTGTTTCTTGTGCGGTCCTTGTGCCTGTGAGACGATATGGGTTGCTTGTTTTCATGTCTCCTCCGAGGCTGGTTTTAGGATCGTTTCTCTCCTTCACGATATCTGATTTTCATGTTGCGTTTTGAGCGCAAACAGCCAAGGTGACGAAGGCCAGTAGGCACTTATGTACGACGAGGATACGTACCTGGTACATGGGCCGGGTATCTTGCATGGACCCGCGCATGATCGAACTTGTATGCACCTCTGACTGCGGCCTCTGCCCCGATGGTGAGCTTGGGCACACTGATGGAGCGCGGAGACGGCCGATGAGCAACACTGACCACGATTGGTGGTGCATGTGCAAACATTTCCCGACATAGCCTGCGGCCTGGCGGTCCTGGTCGATACGGCACACAACAAAAGCCTTCCAATGGCATGTTGAACCATGATAGTACCTCGATACAACTGCTACGCTCTATACTTGTCTCTTCCGGGTCTAGCTGCTGTGGAGTATCAATAAGGAAGGGGGCATTGCAAATCTCGGGAACACTTGGTTTGTGTGTCCACGAATCGGCCGAATTTGCGTATTCAGCACTGAGGCCTTCTGCCAAGAAAAGTCAGCTCAATGATTGCTGCAGTTCCTGCGGCGTATCCATTTGCTTTTCACATGGGCAAGAACATTGTCAAGCACTTGAAGGCCCAGATCCTCCTCTCTGACGAGGAATACACTGTGGAAATTATGTTCAAATTGGGCTATCACGAAAGTTGAGCCTTTGCACTTGGGCGGCAAGTTGAAGATCCATGGATGTTGTCCCCGGGCTTGGTCCTATTCTGTGAGTATGCCATCATCAACAGTGTCGAGAAGAACATGAATACAGACGACTGTAGGTGGCCAACACTCTCCTCTCTCGACTACAACGATCTTGGAACGCGCCATGATTTACGACAACGTCGATTGTCTAGATTGTCGTCTCCGTCAGACCCAACCCAGCCCCATTCATGTACATGCAAGTTTGCTGGTCGTAGTCACTACATCCACACCGAGGAGCCGCCATGCCCTTCGAGGCCACGCAGACAGTCTTCCGGGCGCATAGACATGGGGATAGAGACGACAAGGCCTGGCCACATCAGTTCGACATCGGTTAGATACGGCCGCTCTAGCTGTACACATCCCCATCGCCATCTGCTACACCTGTGGGTTCAGCGACGATAACGACAAGACCAAGTGACATGCTGTGGCATGAATTCACCGCATATTCGCTAAAGAGACAGCCTCCGGTCACGATGATTGGTAGATGATCATGTGTGGCTGACCATGTAGCGAGATTAAACAAGATCTGAATATCTAGGTCAGTAGAAAGCAGGCCCCATCCTTGTGAGGCTACCGCCGTCATGTGTCGAACCTCTCGGGAGCTCACAGATGTTCGGATCAACGTGATACTGGGGAGGCTCTGGCATTGCAGGTCCTCGTCACGCATGCCGACATGTGACCCTCCGCGTGGTCTCCCTTGGGCCCCGGGATCAGTCTGGGCTGGGGAGGGGTTCCGACCTTACCATTCGACCCTCTGGCCCATGTCCTCACGGTGCCTCAGAGGCAGGATCAGATCGACAAGAGGCGTTGAATCTGCTACCAGGTAATATCGACGTGCATAATCTGAAAGCTGTGCGAGGCCTGTGCATCATACAATTCGTTTGCTTTTGCCATTCTGGGCTAGAATGACCCTCGAAGACCAGGACCCCAGCGATACTATCCAAGCTGTCATATATCTGTGAACGAAACGGGTGGTCATCAGCCAAAAGAAATAGCAAAATTTGTTAAAAATTAAAAATGGCAGCGACTGCCAACATACCACCTAGGCAGTCTGGCTGTTCCTAATGCTTTACAGTACTTGGTGAAGACGATGGCATTATGACAAAGAGCCCATCGCAGATGATTTTCAGTAAACCAAGAAGAAGAAGAAAAGACAAATCAAATAAAAGAACCCATCTTCTGTGCTCATTTCTTCCTCCGAGAAAGTTGGGGGTGGGCGGGTTGGACTCATTGGGCCCCCTTTGCCACCTCGTAGCGACAGGTGGAGGCACTGGAAACCCCAAGGCGTGGGATATGCCTACGGACTTGCCAGGCTAGGATTGCACCAGTTACGAGTCGTCTCTGGAGAGGCCTGACTGTGAGCTCATGTATTGCAAGGATTCGAAGAGGCGTGCCTGTATACGACGACACAAGAGCAGCCTAAACAGGAGGAAGCGTTCGTCGTCGATCGACATTCCCTTGGGCCCAAGGTGCCGGGTTCAAGAGTCCCGGCTTCTGGCAACTACCCGAGTCAAACTCAGTTTCAGATACACGCGTTCTGGATGGTACACAGAAACTGATCTATATCCCTCGAGTCTCTGTCACCAATGGAAACGCAAACATGTACCTGGCTGTCTTGTACCATGGGTACCAGCAACGCCTACTTTCGTTAGCCCAGCGGGAGAGGACTGATAAGCGATGCGGCTTGATCTGGCACAGATGAGGCTCTTTCGACCGAGAGGGGATGCCTAGTGACATATTTTGCCGCAGGTGCATGGCAGAAGTAGAGCACACCTCGTGGAGCATATCGGAAGAGGCTGTGATCACGGGGAGCGTTTGTTTGACCATCTGAGATCCAAGCCGATTCAATCTTCTCATGAGAACAGACACTGGTCACTCGGCCAAAGATCTGTTGCGTTCCGAGATGGCTTCCGCATACTCTCATGGTCTCCTGTGCGAAATGCGACTCATTTCCTACCTGTGTAACCTGGCAACACGGGAAGTTCAAGTGTGTGCTGGGAGACTGTGCAAATTAAACTTCTTCTGCATGACAAGATGCGCGGACGAGCACCACAGATCAGTCTAGGCTGCTTCATCTACATACAGAACCTCCAAGTATCATTTCAAGTCCCAACAATCAGAAGAGGGGCGGGGCAAATGGGGGTGAGCATATATGTGTGTGTGTGTGTGTGTGTGTGTGACAATTCGCTGCTGAGGAGTTGTCCACCATTGGCTGTGGACATGCAGCAGGGCCCAGCAGACATTCCTCGCGAATCTGCGACATCAGCCAGCACACGGCCAAGTACCGAGATTTCGTCCTACGCCCCAGGGACACTCAAGAGTTCGGGATGGAGGGATGGAGGCCCACGACAGCACAGCCATCAATCAAGATGATGGAGTCGAACGTGGACCGGCCGTCTCGACCAAGGGATGCTCGTCCACCTCGCCCCAGCCGATCTCGACAGTGCATCGCCGTGTGTGTGCAAGCTACCAGCCAGGCCCGGGCATCAAGAGGCGTTGGGAGAAGCACATCGATCCTCATCATCTCCAACTCCTGGCCGCAGTGTCACAAATTCAGCCCGCAGTGTAACCAGAATACATGGCGCTGCGAACACACGGCTGAGAGTCTGGGGACGGTTAGGCGAGATGCTTTTCAGGGGTCCCTCCTGCAGATGACCAGAGCCTTTTTCATTCGTTGCGATGCTCGTCGTACGTCCCAACGGTCCCCTTCACGTCACCAAAGGTCGTTCCATACCGGATCTCGAACGGCTCACAGCACATGTCCGCACGGGTGCCGCTCATGATCCAGTGGCTTTCCGACTCCTTGCTGCGTTCTGAGATCCTAGGTCGAGGCTCCGGTGTAACCTGACTGGCGGGTTGGCCCTACCAGGAGCTAGCAGAGGTGGGGGGGGGGGGGGGTGTGGTTCGCGGGCCCGGCCACGACCCACCAACGAAGCAGATTCCCGCGATGGTACCAGATGCGGCCCTTCACGTCGCCTGCTACCAAGCTCGTCAAGCAGCAGCGGACGTCCTCTTCTGAATGCGTTCGTACGGCCGTGACCATGTCGCCATGACTGCGTGAACTGATCCGGGGTTAGGCCAGAGACTCTCCCAAGGTCAGGTAGTGTAAGTACTGTTGATGATGGGCCATGGCATTTTCCTCATCTTATATCGCCGTACAGAAACCCCCAACTAAGTACTTGAGTACCTAGGCACCTGCATATGTAGAAAAGGCCGGGCTGCTTTTTCGTCTCTCTCCGGCCGACGCAGTGATGTACCAGCGGTCCGATTCCTAAGCGCTGGGCCGCACGTGTGTCGCTCGTGCGAGAAACCTCGAGATCGGAGAGGTTCCAACTGCCAAGGTTGACGTGACGGTATAGCCGTATCCAAGCCCACGAATTTAATAAAAAGAAAATCATAAAACAAATCCAAACTCTAGCCAGAGATATCATTGGAGACTTTCTTCATTTTTTTTATTATTTCTTTCCTTTCTCCGAGCCCCCGCCCAAGAAAGTTGGAGGAGGTCGCCTGCCCGTTCGTTCAGCCTCTCACGGGCGCACAGGTTTGGGAGCCAGGCGTCCGCGACGTCCTCACGGCGTGATCCTGTGTGGGACTCTGGATCTTCCTGATGGCTGAATACCTAGGTAATTTGAGGCGATGATTCTTGCGCCATTCATCTTACTCTCTGGGTGGGTAGCGAGACAAGTCGAGGTACTCAGGCCGCTTCCCAAGGGGCTGAACAGAGGAGCCCACGAAAAGATGGCGTTTCTGTATCCGCGCTTGGATGTACAAGTAGAAGTACTCTCCATGTTTCCTGCCGTACAATTGCCTGCACAGGGCTACATCGGAGGGCCGAAGTGGTACATTTGATCACAAGATGAGGACAAGGCGCCTCGTCGAGTCCTGCAACTTGGCTGCGCTCCATCTTGCCAGCCTTGATGCATGTGGTCTCCTCTGCCGCGCCACAACAGTGCTGGATCTCTACCGGGGCAGCTCGGCTGGGGGATCTCGAGGCAAGCTCACCTACCCGATGGCTGGAGATCGGGCACGGAACCTTACGAGCTCCCTCCGGCATGGCAGACGACATGGCACTGTTTCGCTTCGCAACGCGCTCGAGATCGCGTGGAACAGATGATCGGTCTGGCATCTCACGCGTGTAACGTTGGAGCTTCTCACAATGCAACGGTACTGCCCTCGCGCGGAGCTTTGATGCAACCAGAGGCTCAAGGAGTAAGCACCCAAGTATCTGGGGTATTGGAGTAACTACTTTGGTAGAGTATACATGGAGTGCAACGCGAGCACCGCATACGACCAGGTGCAACTCAACTCATTCGATTCCTCTATAGATGCCTAGGTACCTTGGGGAAGGGTCGGCTCTTCACCCACCAGTATACCACGAGAGCCTCTGCTGACATGGCCAACATGTCCACGCACGGATCAATGCCACTGTGCCTGTGTGATATCAGGGGGATCTGCATTGGGGGGAAAAGCACTGGAGGAAACCGGGCCCAGAGCAGCTCATGTACCCGAAAAACAGTACTTGGTTGGATATATACGACCACGATGGCCGCCGTCGTTACTTGCCACCGTCTGCTGCGGCCAGCCGTTGGCCATGGTGCGCCCAGTGGCACATCTCGTACGAGTCACCCTCGCGCGGCGAGCGTGGGCTACCGCTGCCTGCGCCCTGCTCGATGACTAGCAGGCGGGAGATCAAGATCCCACGAAGTGTGTGTGCTCATGCGTAATCTGCGTCGTACGTCCCGTTGACAGTGCTGACGGGGTACATTACCGCCCGCCGCGGATCCGGTCCAGGAGCATCGCGGTCTCATCCTGAGCTGTGATACATTCCTCGCTCGTGTGGCTGCTCCTGGTGCGCAATGTTTCCTGGGCAGACGTCGGGGTGGGTGATAGCTCTTGCCGTTGACCTGGTCGTTTCCAGTCCCACCGACTTCACTTCGTACAGTTGACTTTGCTGCCCGTACATATATCTCACCAGTTTCCTGTTCAGTCAACCCTTTCGCGACACCGATATCATCTAGCATGTACATGCCCGGATCTACCTCCTGCTTCTGACTCTTGGGTCGAACGTCTCTGTCCGAACCTCAAGTCTCCTCCAACGTGACCAGCGACTCTCAACATCTCCAGACCTGCAGATCAGAACGGTGTAGGAGCCCTCGCCGCGCAGTTCATCGCCGCTGTCGGCAGGAGAGACTGTCCATCTAAGCTCAGCCATCCCGAGCGAAAAGAGGTAACATGATCCTTTATTCATCTCATATCTCATTTCTTCTTCTTCTTCTTCTTCTACCTCTTCCTCCTCTCATCAGCCTCGATCATAGAGGGTGCGCCAGGGAGAAGGAGAAGCACCTCGCCCTGGCAGCCTCATCTCACGAACGGCGACCCAGCGCATAAGCAATACTTGGATTCCCCGGTCGCCGAGGGCCATAAACGGAACTGGTTCGGGAATCAGCGCGCCTAGTCCACGGGATGGCATCAGCTGTCCGACGCCCGGTAGTCGCCGAGCTCTGCCTGGGCCATCTGATGGGGACCGCCTTTTTTTGACCAGACCAAATCTGGACCAACAGAGGGATGCGGACGACACAATGCTGCTGGTTGGGCCCAACTAGGGTTGCGAATTCCGGCAAGCTCAAGGCTGCAGTTCAACACGATGGGGTTGTTGTGACCATCGGTCCAAGAGGGGACGAAAGCAAACCAGTCCCAACACCGACCGACCAAACAGAACCCATGGCAGAACAAAGAATGTCGACTAACCAAGTTGCCCGTCATCTAGACCCCTACAGGCCTCCCAGGTAGCCCCAGTCCCGTCTGGGCCTCCAGCATACCAGCTCTGTAAGTACAATGTATCCACAGTACCCGTTGTCACCCGTGTTTCCCGCACCGCACCGCTGCGCTACCGTTCCGTACCGTTCATAGCGTACCGGCTCTTAGCCGCGAGCCTATTCGCGCTTCTCAGTTCCCGCCTTGACGCCTTTCCCTTTGCAGGGGGAGGCGGGGCGGAGGGTGAGATCGACGGTCGGCTGATCTGCAGCTGGGGCGGGCCTGTGCCGGAGCATTTTCAGCGAACCAACGGCCCTTGTTTTCCCTGGCCGCAGTACATGAGATGTACCGCAGGTATACTATGCACTTGTTTTGGACTGGGGGGGGGAGGGGGAGTGGGAGAGAGAGAGAGACACACACACACACACACACACACACACAGAAAGAGAGAGAGAGGGAGGGAGAGAGGGAGGAGAGTGAAGGAAGAAAAGAGCCTGCAGCTGACGCGTGATGTCGAGAGACCAGGTGTTGTTTCTTTTTGCGCGTGCCGCTCCCTACCCAAAATCCAATATCCAGGAAAAACGGCCCACCTGGACCAACATCGTCTCGCCTGATCGCCCAGCCACAGCACATCTTGCGCAGGCGATCTCGCATCTCGGAAGCCGGTAGAGAGGGCGTTGATCCTTCACGGTACTTGGCTCTGCGGGCCCGCAGAGGATGTAACCTTGGGCCACGGTCCCCCGTCTTACCCATCCCGTGGCCTCTCTTGTTCAAGGTCACGAGCCAATCATTGTACACCCTTTTCCTCTCACCATCTCGAACGCACGCAGCCCACGCCTGGGGCACAGGCACTGTGTGAACGCCCTACACGAGACCGTACGCCTCTCCAAAAACCCAAACAACTAGTTCCTACTCCGGCTAGTCTTCTCACCTGCATCTGGTGTAAGTCACCTTGTCCTTGTCCTCGTCCCGTGCCAATTTATCATTTTTCTTTTTCCTTGTTGTGTTTTCCTATCCTTATTCTCCCTTGGAGTTTCAGCCGCTATTGCTCTCTCTCTCTCTTTCTCTCTCTCTCTCTCTGTGTGTGTGTGTGTGCATGCCTGTCTCTATCTCTCCCTTGGCCGACAGTGTACTTGCTTGCTCCATAGCCTTATGCCGTCGGGGTCCCCCCCCTGAATAATCCCGTCGTGTTCTGGTGCCGCCTTGCATCCGTCAATCGCAACGGCCCTCCATCCGTTGCGATATCCACCACCCTAATCATCTCTGGCACAGCATTAATGTTCCGCTTGCCAGAACGGGGCATCCCCAGATGACGACTTTGCTGCTCAGAGTACGATCAGCATGCCGGCCCATCCTTTCTCAGACCCTCCCAGATCTTGTTCACGAAGACCCCGTGCCATTCCTGTGCTCTTCTGCACACACGAGGTCCAGGACTGAACAAGTCTCTTCTGGTGCTCCAACCTCTTGGCTCTTTTTTTTCTTCTTTTTTTTTCTTTTTTGAAAGGGGGGGGGGGCTCATGGGCTGCGGCCTGTCGTCCTCGCGTACACAGGAAACCCCATCTTGTCATGTAGCTCGAGTGTTCCCGCGGGCGTCCGTATGCGTTCCTCGTCCTCGTCTCGCTGGCACAGGCAGGGAGCTTTAGCATGCCTCACCCAGGGAGGAATGGCCGGGGCTGGATGCTCACAATGTCTCTGATTTTTCCCACACGCTACACCTTGTCCTCGTTGCCACTGCTTGGTCTGGCAGACCCCCACAAGAACTTATACACACGTCGCGGTCCAACCGTGTCGACAAATGTGCACTGTCATGCTCTCCCTTTTTATCCCATCTCCACGCTCGCCGCCCTTTTTCCCAAATCCCCGTGGGCTTACAAACATGCGCGACATGCGTCTTACTCTTCTGAACCACAATCCTCCTGAACCCGTCTTCATTCAACATCACACCTAGATCTTCCTCTCGACAACTCTGTCGATCGAGCCTGGTTGTTGCGACCTTGTCTCGTAATTCTCTCTTCCTCTGGTTCCCTCCCGCCTCCGCGCTGTTGTTCCTGTCCAGATCCGCGCGGTTCGAGTGTCTGGCTCGTCGTGGCTCTCAGACAAACGCGGACGAACTGGCCACGGCAGCCCGCCGTAGCTCGAATCCCGGACCCACAAGTCTTTTTTTAATTTTTCCTTTCTTTCATCACGGTCACTGCCATGACACTCGCCCATGCGAACACGTTCGGGATAGCCGCATGAGTTCGAATCTTTGGGACTCCACATTGGCCGAGCCGATGGTGCCAGTCGTCTACTGACAGATCGACGGGACCCCCAGGCCTGTTTCCCCCATCATCAGGAATCCTTCCACGCCTCTCTCCAGGTAAGCACAGTCTTTCCTCCCAAAACGGGCTCGTGGAACGTCCAAATCTCGCATCATGAACCCCCCTCCCATGTGCGGCCAATAAAGCGGCCCGGGGATCTGGTGGCGTTGTTCGCACAGTCGCACAGTAGCCATCATCCTTCTTCTTCTTCCTCTCCCCCCCCCTCCCCCCCCCAAAAGAGTCTCGCTCGTGGAGACCTCATCATGCAGCAGCACCATCCGCTGACCGACTTTTGCTACCTACAGGTTAGTGACATGTGGTCTCATAACTCTCTTTGACTGTCAGCTCCTCACAAAGCTGCGATCCAGACCAGCTCGCATCATCCTGCCGAGACCCTCACCCCAGCCTACCCTCAACTGTTGGCCCAATTCTGTCCAACGGGGACAGCATCTGTCTGAGTTCCTGTTGCAACCAGTGTCCTCAAAGACCTGCGGGGCCCGGTCTTGAGCCGGCGGTGGTCCCTTCAAAGAAGACCACGCGACGGTGATGAGGCTGGCATCCACAAAGTCTCACGTTCTGAATATATTTCCTGTTGACGGGTCTTGAGAGATGATCTCCTTCGTCTGAAGGAGGAAGAACAAGAAGAAAACAAAACATGCAACAGCTCCACCACCACTCGGCCACTGTCTATCTCGCACATACGATCAGCCAATTCTCAGAACATCACCCCTCGTCTTACCAAGCTCTCTTCCGCTTTGGTCCCCCCTGTGTGGCTTGCTGAGTGCAGGAGAAGCAAGTGGCTGCAGTTTTCAGCTCTGGCTCCAGCGGCTTTCGGTCTCCCTTGCATCGATCTGCCCCCCTCAGAGCTCGTGGCGTATCCCCAGTCGGGCAAGGGGTTGTTGATCAGAGACATTTCGTCCTGTCACTGTGTGTGTGTGTGTGTGTGAGATGAGATCACTTCGAGATCGGACAAGATCAAGCTTACACTTGCATCACGCAGGCCATCCACCTCTGCCATACCTTGCTCTTCCTACTCTCGCCTATCCAAGCCCTGGATACCGCCTCATCACGACTCACAACTCCCGAGACAGCTGTCTAGCATTCGATCCTCTCGCAACCTTCCATCCTTCGAAACATCTTCTCTGCGAACAACGGTCTGGATGTCTGCTCTCAAGCTCGACCAGCCATTGTACAAATTGTTTGAGGTAAGTCGACTCGCGAGCCGTCCAAGCATAAAATTTTTATTTTTTTTTATATATATTTCTTTTTCTTTCTTCCTTTCCCCCTGTTTGATATCCTCTGGCACGCTCCAGCGATCCGGGAGCCGACGTCGCATGAGGAACGATAGACTATAGGAGACCAGGCCACACGGCCCAGTCTGCGTTCAAATCTTCATCCTGCGTCTGGCTCGGGCCTGAGGGAGCCTCACTACTACCAAATACCGCTCCCACCACCCCCCCCGCCTTCCTCCCCTTCCCCTGGCCTTTTTCCCCGGCCACATCTTATGTGTGAATAACTCGTCCCGCCGATAGCCGCCATCACCTGTGATCTCAGTGCCCTTCCGGGCCTTCGCCATTTCCTAGGATTTGTGTCTGCTAACTTTTTGACGATGCAAACAGCCGGGGTATCATCCACAACGGCCAATCATCGTCGATTCGGACGCTCTCGAATCTCCAGATACTGTCACTCTTCGTTACGAAGAGGAAGCAGCTGCGCGGGCCAACGGCGGAGGAGGGGACCTGCGAGGCGGCTCGTCCCCTGATCTCTTGCCTATGGCGGCATACAAGCCTCATCCGCCCCAGATGCATGGTATGTCCCCACCCCCCCCCACCCCCCCAACATCTTTTTTTATCTTTCTTTTCGCAACAGACAGATCCCCCTGCTCTGGCATTCTTGATGGCCGTCCAAGGAACACTACTGAATTATCCTGTGTGTCGTCGGTTTGGTTAGGGTTCCCAGAGTCTCCGTACAGCCAGTACAGTCCTCAAAACCTCCCTCAGGCACATCTACAGCAGCAGACCGAAAATGCCGCCTCTCAGATGAACCAGCTCGCATACGCGGCAAACAATGCGGCCGTGGCAGCGAACAACCAGAACTCGTACAGTTTCGCCCTGGGCCCCTCTGGCTTCTCCTCGCAGGGCCCGCAGCACAGCGCGGGGCCCAGCGGCACCAAGGTCCAGCTCCGGATCTCGGGCCACTACGACATGCTGTCCCTGACCTCGGCCACGCCGTACGCGTGGGTTCTCTTCGGCAACGCCCCGCAGAAGACGCCGGCGCAGATGCTCAAGGAGTCACAAGACGCCAGCGGGGCGTGTACGTACTGTGTGACGGCAGAGGCTCCTCCTTTCTTGGTGACCAACTGGCAGGCCACGTCCGGCGTGCCCCTGACCGTGGTGATCGAGAGCCAGGAGGGCAACGAGCTCGCACGGGTCGGGTCTGCGGGGTCATTTACTTATACCGACGCGGCAGGTGGTGCGGCGGACCTGTCCCAAGGGGGGGCGGCCAGCCCACCTGACGGCTCCATCACGCGAAGGAGCACGACCCGGTCGCCGCCGTCACATGAGCACGAGACGGCAGTCCTCCAGGTCAACAGCCCCCCGTCACTCACCGTCCGCACGAGTGCCACCACCAGCCCTGCGGCTGAACAACACCTCCCACTCCTCCCCGGCGCCCACCAGCTGGGCCACGGCCACGGCCACCACCACCAGCACCAACATGTCTCGGACCCTTCTACAAATACCTACGGCTATCCGCCCGCTGCCGTCGCCCCGCCGCAGCAGGCACAGCTGCAGGTCCCGCCACCACCCCACGCCCAGCCTGCGAATAGTTTCGGACCCGCGGCGGCATACAACCCGGGCAATGACACGATGCTTCACGCCTACCGGACCTCCAACTATGCCCATCACCACCAGCAGCAGCCCCACCAGCAGCCCCACCACTACCAGAGGAGCCCCACGTCGCTTCGTTCGCCTCACCATGGCCTGGGGGGCTGGGCTACCTACGGTGGCCTCGACGGCCGCAGCTCAGGATACTCCTCCGCCCACCACACGTCCATCACGAGGCCGAGCCTGACGCCCTCGCTGCCCGTCCCCAGCGGGGGCCCGCCGCAGCTGGTCCGCACGACGAGCCTCCCGCAGGGCAACCCCTCGATGGGCCTCGGTGCCGCCTACAGCCCCTTTGCGACCCATCACAAGGCGGTCCTGCACATCCAGGGCAACCTCGAGTCGATGGCGGTCAACTGGTCGGGCGAGGAGTGGGAGAACCGGAGGCGCATCGTCATGTTCAAGAGGTCACAGAACGGCAATCGTCTGACGGCGACGTTCCGGGCCGTCCCCGTCAACGAGCGCCCGCCCAACAACATCTACATCAGCTGCATATGGTGGGAGGAGAAGCAGGAGTGCTTCGTCACCTCGGTCGACACGATTCATCTCCTGGAGCAGCTCGTGGCGGCCCCGAACAGGTTTACGGTCGAGGAGAAGAACCGGATACGGCGCAACCTCGAGGGTTTCAAGCCCCTGACCGTCAGCAAGGGCAAGGCGGACTCGGAAGACTTCTTCAAGATCATCATGGGCTTCGGCAACCCAAAGCCGAGGAACATCGAAAAGGACGTCAAGGTCTTCCCGTGGAAGGTCCTCGCCCCGGCGCTCAAGAAGATCATCTCCAAGTACAGCGCATCGCCGTCGTCGACAATCTCGCAGTCCACCCATCACCCCCATAATATGCTGACGCCGGTGAGCGTCAGCAGCAACAACTACGGCCTCCCCCCGACGCCGACGACGGCGACCGACCCAACCAGCGCGACGGGATACATCGGCAACACGGGCATGTCGCACCACGGCTCTCTTTCGGACAGCATCCCTTCGCCGAGGTCGCTCACCGGGGGCTTACACTCTTCGTGGGGTACGTACTCGGCCCAGGGGCGTGATGTGAGCCGGCCCTTGTCGCCCACGGGCGTCCTCAAGACGACATCCCCCAACCCCAGCTCCGGCCTTCGGTTATCCGCGCTACCGACGGCATATGACACGAGGAGCTCGCAGTCTGGCATCCCGAGCCACTATGGTCTACCCTCCCACAGCAGTCATCATGGGCTATCAGGGACCCAGCAGCAAGGTCATGCTGGCCGGTGGGACTACAGTGTGAATGCAATATCAGACACGACGGGTACATACGGCAGCACTCGTGGAGGGTATGATTACGGTTACGGAGACGGGGCTAGCCAGAGAGCATGATCAAGCGACGAGGAAAAGGGGGCTGGCTGGAAGAAGTCATGGACATAGAAAAGAGGCGGTAGATTTCTAAAGACTTGTTCAGGACGGTGTTGGGTGTAATAATCCGAAGCAACATGGAGTTCGCGCGCAGACGGCCCATCGGATCCCGCCCGGAGAGGCATGGGAATATGATGGGTGCCAAGATAGAGACAGAGAGAGAGAGAGAGAGAGAGAGAGACGCAGTGTGAGAGACGGACGGACAGCGAGGTTGATGAGGCAAACGAGAGGCAACAAGTTGGGACACGAGGCGAAAAGGACAGAGATACCTACCTACGTACCTTGCTTGCTTTATCACTAATGGACAAATCATTCCCACACCCCCCCCCCCGCAGCACCCGGCCGATACATACTACTCACGCAGCCAGACTGGAACACTCCTTGCTTACTCGGATACCCGCCGCGGAGAGGCCAAGAAGAAAACGGTTCCTGTCGAGTACGAAACGATGGACGGACGGCTAAGCGCGCGAACCGGACACACGATCCAGAGCCAAAGTTATGTAGCCTCAAGCATTTCTACCGAGTTTGCGCCGCAGTCGACCGCAGCCTACTGACATGCTGCAGCATGTGCATAATTTGACTGCTATCTTGCATCTGTACGACGCTCAGACGCACAAGGCATTTCCGCAACCGTCGCATGGAGGGTGGATCTCATCGATACAATTGGTGGTGGGCAGCAGGCCGTCATGTGGGTAAATGTGACCAATCATCTCGCCACGGCCACCTCCCCTTCGCCAACGCCCCTAGGCTGGCATCCGAGGACGGCCTAGTTCGCATGGTGTCAGTCGACCTATGACAAGGCATCCCCAGCGGCACTGTCCTATTCGACCTAAATCTGTTGAACAGGCATGTTTCTCTTTCGCCGAGGGACGACGTCTCTCGGTCTTGGACGCGCCGTGAACCTTCTGGCCCGAACCCCACGACTTGAAGAATACCTACTTGGTAGGTAGTCTACACATGTACGAGGGAGGCCTTTGGTTCCTCGTGAACGGCCACCCCGCACTAGCATGGTCTCGTGGGGTCTGGACAGAGATGACTCGGCACTTTTTGTATTCTTCTGTGAACAGAGTGAGAGAATGTCGCCGTCGTCGTCCACCTCCTCCACCACCACCACCTCCTCCTCCTCCTCCTCCTCCTCCATCCACCCCACACCAATCAACACCCCTACATGCCCAAATGCACCGTCGTTAAGTTGGTTCCAACCTTGATGTAGGCTCCCGTGCGCCGCGCTTGATCGGTCTACGGGCCCTACTGCATGTTTTTGAGCCACACGGAGCAATCCGTGCATGATGCATATCGTATGCGTCACCCGCGTGGGAGTCTCAGCTCTCGTACTTGGCTTCGCACCCTGTGAGCTATCTTTGGACCAGTACATCTCGGACGAACCGGTGGTTCGCATCTGGTGCCGCCGTCATCACAAGCGGGCCATGTCCGTCACGGATCTTTTGGTCATGGCACTCCAGCGTGACTCGCCGGGCGCGGGAGACCTGGGCTGCATGAAAGAGTCTGGTGCTCTGTTGATATACCGGATGAACGAGACAAGGATCAGAGGAGGCCAGAGATCATCACGAACGAACGTCTCCAGCCCCTAGCCGCCTCGCCATCCTTGCTCATCTGCATCAATCTCATGCGGGATCTGCTTGCCTCGCCTGCTTATCTAGCAGCTCTGAGCACTGTCTTGTGGGGACGTCGGATACTACCGTGCGGAAATCCATCCTCGGAGAATCTCGACACTGTCGAATCAGATGACTTGATCATGTGAGATCCCTAACCGCCAGCCACACCATACTTGTTGAAACTGCCCTCTGCATGCGATCTAAAAATGCAACGTTCAGAACCGCAAGGGCCTCATTGGTCCTTGTCATGACCACTCATCCCACAGAATGCTGCTCATCAAGGGCATTTGGTGGCAATATGACGGATATTGTGCAGATATGGCTGCCTCTCTGGACCCTGCGCGCGCTGATACGACCACAGGATGTGGGCATTTGCATGGTGAGGTTGCCTCCGGAAGCCCTGTAGGTTGTTATTCAGGTAATGATCTAATGTATATCGTGTTTTCGTAACGTTTCTAGTTCATGACTGCTCAAGTATCTAGGCTGTCACACGCGGGATCAGATACTCTAAAGGTCACTGATGTTTTCGGACAGTCTTTGGTACATTTCATGACCCGCAGTGCCCAGTTACGGTAAGGGCTCGTGGATTCCCCGTGATCGCGTGCGGTGGCATGGTGCACTGCCGTCCGAATTGCTCGCGTGAAGCCCATGGAAACCCTCCCGAAAAAGATGAAGAAGAAAAAAGGGGGGCATAAAAGAAAAAGGGGGGGGGGGGGTAAAAAGAAAAGGGAGGGAGTGAGAGTAAGGGGGAAAACCTCACCCGCTGCTCATTCTGGTTGTCTTTGTCACGTTAGGTACGTACTCAAGTAGATATATACCTTCATCCCGTCTCAGCGCCTATCCTCTCTACAGAGGCCGGATACGGTGGCTAGGCAGCATGCTTGGTATGGGACACAGAAATGCACATCCCTCTGTCTGGCGGTGGGTGATATCGATCTCCACCAATCCTGCCTAGCATTATATGGCACGCCTGAAGTTTATGCAAGGCCGATGGTTTTTACGCATTGGATAAATCGGTAATCCTCTTGAGCATGTATCGATATGAACCAAAATGTCTCAGGTCTGCCATACAAGCTAATCTGCTAATCAGGTCACTTGCTACGGACTAAATAGGAGCTAATGTCAACGAGGCCCCTCATGGATCTCCCATCTTGGAGAGAATCGCTCAAGCTTCTTGAACACGAGATACTGCTGGGTGCTCCCAAGGATCATCCGTCCGCTTGCATCAGTAGAAGCTTATCTGATTGTTCGGTCTCGCTCTGGAGAGTCGACTTCCAAACCGAGGTAACACCAAGTTAACAAATACTGTCACTTATATTCCGGGTTATTTATATATATATAAATTTTTATTATTTAATTATTTAATTATTTAATTCCCTTTTTTTTTTTTTTTTTTTTTTTTTTTTTTTTTTTTTTTTATTTTTTTTTTTTTTTTTTTTTTTTTTTTTTTTTTTTTTTGCCCTGGGAGGCGACCTGGGCACGAAAGGGGAATCTACGTGCAAATATGAGGTGAAAATGAGTCTCTCTAAGGCAATACCATCAAAGGATGATGGATGACTGTTGCTCTCTAAACCCGAGTGTCTGCTGCTACCACCCCAGAATATATCTACCCTAGGTACACCAACCCCCCCCCCCTCCCCTTCCAGTTCGTCCTACTTTCTGACTCATCCTGGACCGTCCTAGGCATCACTAGACAATCAATCCATCTTGACCTTTAACCTTTTCTGGTTTCCTCCAACTGCGGCCGAGCCGGTCTTACGGACTGGGAGTTGTGGAAGACATCTCTGGGATCCCAATCGTGTTTGATCTTTTGAAGTCTCTCGAGATTTGATCCCCAGTAATCCTCCTGCGCCAGACCGTCGGGCAGCTCCCGGTCAACATAGCCTGGGTATGTCTTTCCAAAGGAATCAGCACCGCTGGGCAGATTCTGCTGAATGACCTGGTGAAAGTCCACAAGGAATTGACGATCACTTGTAGGCAGACTTCCTGGGATGAAAGGTATTCCTGCGACGTAGGATTCATAAAAGATGGTCTTGTCCCGGTGAGCGTAGGTATGCAGTGGCATTCTTGGGCACGTCCGAGACGGCGCCGCCTGTGGCGCTAAAGATGACGAACCACAATGGCGTTTTCTTGTGGGCAGTGTCGAGGAAATAAGTAATGTTCAGTATGCTCTCGTAACTGGGCACATCTTCCTCTGTAAAACCAAGGCTCTTGGAGTAGAAAGGGGTCGGCATATTGGACAGTCTTGTGGCCGCGTGTTCGGCCCTGGTGGCCAGAGAAGCGAGCCAGGACGTGACGATGTAGTCGCCTGTCCCGCCTCTCGGGAGTCTCTTGAGGATGCCAGACGCCTCGAAGTCCTTCTTGCTGCCATAGAAAACGTAAGCTCCGTACCGAGACGCCTGTCCAGGTCGGGATCTGTGGCAATGTCCTGCCATGACCTGAAGACGCTGGCCAGGTGATCCGGTCCTCCGAATGAGTAGACGTACGAATACCGGACCACCTGTCCGGGGTACGGGTGCGTACGCATGACAAACTCGGTCACGACGGCGAAACCAGCCGCTGCTCCACGAACGGCGAAGAAGAGGTCCGGGTTCAGAGTCTCGCTGGCGCGGGCGGTGGTCCCGTTTGCCGTCACGACCTCGGCCTCGACAATGTGATCCAGCGCCGCGCCCTACATCCGGGACATGGGACCCAGCCCGCCGATGGTCGCGTGTCCGCCGATGCCAACACTTGGGCAGACGCCATGCGGAAAGGCCCGGCCGTGGCGACGGAGCTTCTTGTCTATCTTCCCCAGCCGGCTGCCGGCACCAATACGAGCCCTCTGCGTCTCGTTGTCCATGCTGAAGTGCTGCAGTGTGGTTGGTCTCGGCAGACATGGATGAGGCAGGTCTTCAGAGGCTCGACCTTACTGTTTGCGGAGCCCATCGTGGCGACATTCCGGAAGATGTGTTTTGACGAGGACGATAGGAACGAGGATTAGGGAGAGAGAAAAGTTGAGGCGCGTGACCGTTCAGGTTGTATCACTTTCGGACAAGGTATAGACGTGATATTTCTTGATAGAGGCCTGGACGAACGAGCGTCGCAGGAAGGAAGACCTCGAAGCGTGCTTGGGAAGTTGAAGCCGAACCTCGGGAACCGCTTGCCACTGCCTTCATGTCTGCATTTCTTTGCTCATATCACGCCGTAGAGGCTTGATGATGATGGAGAATGATATCATCAATGCTGCTGTACTTGCGCCCCAGTTTCAGTGAGCCCTGCCTTCCATCTGAACCCGGCTGGAGCACATAGGTGAAGGCGAGGTCAGCGCGGATCGAGACGACCTCGGGAGCTCAGCCTTGGAAAGTCGCCCGAGGACATTGAGGCAGAGCCCTTTCCAACTTGTATCCATGGATCTGTACAAGTCTACCTAGGGATTTACTCGGTAAAAAAAAAAAAAAAGAATGAAGATAACAAGATAATAAGATAATCACAGTTCACCCTGCTCGTTTGTTTCCTACACGCATAAACTCATCAGTTGGCAATTATTTCAGTCTCTCTACATCATCATTATGATTATCATAAACACTGAGGCCTGCTCCGGTTGCACTCGCGACGACGATCTCGCAATGTAAGTAATCACTCAGGCCATAAGTAGTTGCAATGTCGCCCAGGTGTCCTCCCGTGCGCTGGCAGCCTGGCACATGGATGTGAGTCCAGCCACATCGACCTCGACTTTCTTCTTTGCATGGGCACGGCATGTGCGTCGCCCGAGTGTGAGCGAGATGAGCTTCCATGGAGCATTTGAGTGGCTGTCACAAGTCGTCGAAGACAGGTTATCATTTCGTGGACAGCCTCCGGATGTAATAATGCAACTTGAATTGCTATCGGCTTCTACTAGCTACATGAGATTGGTGGCATTCTGAAGGCAATGTTACGTTGCACGACAAATAAGTAGAACGTCGCAACTCAACGCAACTCATTTCCCTGCCTGCCTCGATTCGAACTAGTAGCACGTCGAGGGCAAATCTTCCAGCTCCGAACACCTACTTGACATCAAACATGAGCTGATTATTATTAGCTTTTTAAATGCAACCACTATAGGTAGTGGCTATTCTTTGACCTCCATAGACCTCGGGTCGGCAAGTTACGTCAAGGTCCTTTCCATTTTTGTTTCTCCAGGTCCGATGAGTCCGGTGATGCTTTCAAAGATAGGTGTCGTCGCGGCATTGCGTACACTCTGCATCATCATACTTGGTCACTGCAGCCGCCTGGGTGTTCTCATGGCCGTGATATATACTGGATGACCAGCTCATTTGTGTGTGCTTTGTCTGGATCGTGCCAACTCTAGGTCGGATGCAGGGTTCGTTACTGGGAGATGCCCGCTGGGTGGTGCGATTTGCCCACAAAGCCGGGCTTTTGACATTACTGTACCTAGGTAGGCAGACCTGGCCTAGACCAGGATGAGAAGCTGTACATGCAAGGGGTCGCCGACCAGCCAACGGGGTTCCAAGGTTGCGTCGGCACCAGCCGGGTGGCGCTGTTCAAGTCAGGGGGGAAGAGACCGTGGACTACATGTGGGCTATAGGATATGCACCCCAGACACGTGAGGCGCGGCGCAGCTGATCGGGCCCTCGGTTGAGACATACACATGTCATACGGCAGTCTGGATGCGCGTGGCCAAGGGAGCATTTCGCGGTCAGACAGCTACGGCCACCGTACAGCCACGTGAAACCTGCCGAGTGCCGAGGAGGAAGCCCAACTGCTGCCCTGAGGGGGCTGGAGAAGTGATGAAAAAAATACCACAAGATGGGCGTATCCGGCCTGTTCATAACCGCCCGGGCGATGCTACCACGTGGCAGCTTGGACCGGACCAACCCTCTGCCCGGGCCAAGTCACATAGTCGTTGTTGCATATGGTGACCAATGTGATGCCCTAAATTCTTGATTGATAGGACGACAGCCAGGTGGACTAAATTTCCCATCGGGGCATCTGAGATTTGAACGTAACTCTCGGGCACCCTCAGGAAGCAGCACCCACGCCATTTTCTGAGATGTCGAATCTGTCATGGCTCTCCTGAGAGGCTGCTCCCTTTATCATCGGCTCATCACAAGCCCTGCAAAGTGTGGGCCTGCCCTCCTCGCTAGGCGGAGACAATGGCAAGGGAGGGAGACCAAAGGGTGCCACGAGATGAATGTAGCTTGCGTCGAAGGGCAAGCGGCCTATGGCACGGACACAGTCTCGTAGCTGGGCACGGCTCACAACGCGAAGAGGGACGTTTGACTTGGGGGGGGGGGGAGAGAAAATTCTACTCATCTATAAAGCCCTCCTGTGTTGCAACATTGAACCATAGAAGTCGCTTGGATCAAAAACTGCTCTCGTCCTCGTGCCTCGAAGGTTGCTCATCATTGTTCCACTGCATACCCAGGCAGTGTGTGTGCAAGTAGTGCCTATACGTTCTTTCGTCCGAGCCATCATTCCAAAATGCCTTGCATTCAAAGCCTGCTGAAGCGTACGGCCGGGGCGGCACTGGTCGCATCCATCCTTCCTCTAGCAAAGGCAGGCTTCAGCTCATCGTCTCAAACAAATATTGCGGTGTATTGGGGTACGGCCGACCGATTATGAACTTTAACGTGATGGTGGCGTCTTACCTGGGCGGTCTGAAGTAGTGGTGCTGATCAATACGACTGCTCGCAGGTCAAAACTCCTACGGGCAGGCTGCCTCTCAACAGAGATTATCCTATTACTGCTCCAGTGAGTCCACATGGTTTCTGAGCAAGCCAGATGAAGACCACCTGGGCATTCTGACTGACCGGGCCTCAAGATGCGGAAGTCGACGCAAGTCTCCCTCCCAGTCCGATGTGCCGAATCCGCTCGCGCTTGATGGTGAATACAGTTCTGATGTTCTACAGATCATCCCCTTGGCCTTTTTGCTCGATCTCACAACACCAGCCGTCAATTTCGCCAATGCCGGCGATAACTGTACGACC
This sequence comes from Dendrostoma leiphaemia, assembly GCA_026120015.1. Classification (NCBI taxonomy): domain Eukaryota; kingdom Fungi; phylum Ascomycota; class Sordariomycetes; order Diaporthales; family Erythrogloeaceae; genus Dendrostoma; species Dendrostoma leiphaemia. The sequence goes on along the minus strand of JALRMF010000339.1, from coordinate 1,845 downwards.
TTCTCCGGTACCGAGCTCTTGGACTGTCCACAAATCGAGTAAGCCGAGCTCTATACCCTGTGTTGCGCACTACGACGAGTGCTAATATGGGCGCACAGACAGGATGTCGAGATATGTCAGTCAACCTACGGCAAGACTATCCTACTATCCATCGGCGGGGCGACGTATACGGAAGGGGGCTTCACTTCTTCTACCGCTGCACAATCGGCGGCGCAGACGGTGTGGGCCATGTTTGGGCCGGTGCAGTCCGGAAGCAGTGTCAACAGGCCGTTCGGCGATGCGGTCGTCGACGGCTTCGACTTCGACTTTGAATCCACGACGCAGAATATGGCACCTTTCGCAAACGAGTTGAGAACACTCATGACCGCGGCTACCGACGCCGGTGACAAACGATATTATCTCAGCGCCGCACCACAATGTCCGTACCCAGACGCGGCCGATAACGACATGTTGGACGGGGCAGTCAGCTTTGATTTCATCATGGTTCAGTTTTACAACAACTAGTACGTCTCCACATGGATGGGCTCGTTTGATTCTATCCTCTTCTTCTTTTTCTTCTTTGCCTTCAACGCGCAGCGGGAAGCAAATCTGGCCTGCCCGTATCTGCCGTGGACCAGCACTAGCCTCGGAGGATCTTGCTGACAGTGTTTCGTTTCTGAACAACAGCTGCGGGGTGAACAGCTTCGTCTCGGGTGCCTCGACCCAGTCGGCCTTCAACATGGATACCTGGGACACCTGGGCTCGGACCGTCAGTGCAAATCCCGAAGTCAAAGTCCTGATGGGCATTCCGGCCAACACCGGCGCCGGTGCTGGATACACCACGGGAATTTCCTTGGAGGCAGCCATCCAGTACAGCGAGGCATTCTCCAGCTTCGGCGGGGTGATGATGTGGGACATGAGCCAGCTGTACGAAAACTCTGGCTTCCTCGCCGAGGTCGTGGCAGACCTCGGATCTGGCGGGAGCGTACCGACAACCACTGCGACGACGACCACCGCGACGCCGACAACAACAACTACATCGACGACATTGACAACCAAGACCACCTCGACGACCTCGACCACGACCACGACCACGACCACGACCGCAGCTGCCACTGGCACTGGAACTCCGGTGGCGCAATGGGGTCAATGCGGTGGAGTAGGGTATACAGGATCAAGCAACTGTGCCGGCCCGTACAGTTGTATCTGCCTCAGCGAGTGGTGGTGTCAGTGTGAGTAGGGACGAGGACCTGCAGGTGGACGTGTGTCCCAGTCACCGTCCTGTATCGTGTACTCCTTGTGTCATTATTTTGCATGCCCGCAGATGATGCGTCAGGCCATGCTTCTGGGTCTCATTCACTTTCTTCTAGTACATATTTGGGTACTTTGTATAGAGCACTCGCTCCGAGGTCTATTGTCACGGCACAACTAGGCAGACTATAGGTTTGTAGAAATAACTTGTTATTGCATAAAGAGAAAAGAGAGAAAGACTAGCTAGAGTAGCGCCAGCGGTTCGCCGGCTTTTATAGTTATTATATAAAGTAGGTTTTATAGTTTACTTAGTATTGTGATAGTACTTTTTTTTTAAATTGCATTTTTTTTAAATACAGCGCAAAAGTAGTAATATTATAAAGTAATTATAGTGCAAGGCTATGCTGTAGGTGTTGCGTTAGTGTATAATTAGCGGTGTGATTATGCTAGTTTTAAAGTAGATTAGGCGTAGTGGCTGCTTTAATAAAAGTAAATAATATTATGCAGCTTTGCTTTTATAATTATATTTTCTTTTCTTTTCCTTTACGTAATAATACTGCTTTGCCTTTTCTTTATTATAATTAACGTATTATTATTATAAAGTTATATATATAT
>JALRMF010000338.1:0-53740 GCA_026120015.1 Dendrostoma leiphaemia | reverse complement strand
ATATTTAAAGATTTTTATATTAGTATTAAATATTTCTTTAAATACTTTTTAAAAGCTATAATATTTTATTAATATGCTAAGTAGTTTAATATTTATATTTATTACTTTGTTATATATAAAGCATAAAACGTATTATTAAGCGCTATATTGTTTATATATAGGTTTTAATGCTGTGTTTGTTGGTAGGGTCTCACTTGGTGGAATCGTGCACTTGTTGGTTATGCAGTTGATTCGTAGTTGGTGGTTATTGGAAGGAAGGGAGGCTATTTACGTCGGGGGACGAGGCCACGGAAGGTGGCTTATGTCCCCTTTCGTTTCGCACTAGCCATAGCCGGCTAGCGCCGGTCCGCGGCGGACTGGTCCTCTAGCTGGATAAACGTAGGCCCGGTTCTTTTTTTTAGCTATAAACCTATACTGGCAGTTTTTCTCTTTCGCTAGCTGTATAATCGTATACTTCCTTCTATCGTTGTATAAAGACGTCTAAAGAGGCAATTGCTTGCCTAATGGAGTTAGCCGTATACGTATACGCTTCTCCTTTTTATCCTTCTTCCCTTTTCTCCTTCTATTACTTTAGTCCGTAGCTCTTTTTACAAATTTTTTCATTTGTATAGTTAATTAGTTGTTGTCAACGAGCCATTCTAAAGCTTGATTAGGCAACGCCTTAGTTATAGCGTTAGCCAGGTTATCATTTTTATTGATCTATTTGATTTTTGAGATCTCTCGCTGTTTGTATAATTGTCAAAGTGCCATTATATTAATTATTAAACGCTTCTCTTTCATTGTACTAAGCTTAACAAAACATTTATATAATAAATATAAATCTATATATATAATAAGGGAAATAGGTAGAAAACTAAGTTGGTCTATAATTAGTTAGATTATTATTACAATTGCTAATCTAATGTTAAAACTATTGATTATATCGTAGATCTTTGACGCTAAAACGCTCTGAGTAACTCTCTTATACTTAGTAAAGCTTTAGTAGATAAAGTTGCCTTAAATTGTAAATTAGTTGTTTGTATAGATGACCTCGTTTGCAAGGACGAATATAAATTTAATCTAAGAGCTTAAATCTTTGTTATTTGCAAATAAGCCGTTTATAAATATAAAAAGTTTAGCGGTTAAAAGGTTAAGGGGTATGTATTATAAGCCTTATTAAAGATTGCCTACTTGCTAAGCAAAGTGCTTATTTAGCGTAGCATACTTAGCTTTGCTAGGGTTTAAAGTTTAGGCAGCAGTAAAGAGGTTAAATGCTGCCTTTAGCTAATAGATTAAGGCAATATAAGCACTTTAGGCTCTTTATTCTAGGTAGTATTAAGCGCAATCTAAAGATTTAGCGTTAATAATAATAATCTTTATGCTTTAACTTTTTTATTGCAAAAGAAAATCGTTGTTATTAAATAATAATTTAGCGTTGTTAAACTTAAAGGGTATCTCTGCTATTAGCAGTATCTTAGGTTTTGCTTGGAACTCAGCCTTTTTTAGCTTTTTATCTTTAGCAGCTGCAAAAGAAGTCGTTGCTAAGATTAGAGTATTATCTGTTTGTATATCTACTAAACTAAACGACAATGGTGGCCCCTTTGTAATTAAAAAATATAGGTTATAGGTTAACGTTTTTATGCTTAGCTTTTCTTAGTAGTAGCTTTAGTATGTTATAAACTAGTATACTCTTGCTTTGGCAATGCTATATAGTAGTTTAATTACCTAAATAATTGTTTTAGCAAGGTATTTATATTTTAGTTTAATTGAAACAATAGCTAAAATAATATAAAATAATTTTATTTATAACTGTGGGTAAGCTTGTGTAATATTACAAAGTAAGAGCGTTATTTTTTAACCTAAAAATAAGGGTGCTAGGGCAAAAAGTAAACGTTGGCTTGCATGCTAAATTATGGGCGATTGCATAAGGATAGCTTCTTTAGCTATATCGTTGTAGCCTTAGATAATAAGGCGAGACTTCTCATAGGGCTTAAAGGTTTTGCCTTTGACTTCCCAAACAATATAGGATTTAAATATATAGTAGCCGCTGTGCTTAGCCTTATTATATTACTTAAAGCTAAAAACGCCCTAGCTAATAAAGTCTTTTACCTTATATATATTAAACTTTTTAAACGAGGGTCCTAGCGCCGTAATAACGCTATTGTTTTATAGCTTAATAGCTAGTTTATAATTACTTTTCTTTTTCTTTGTAATATAGGCAGCAGCAGTAATATAAGCAGTAACCTTTTCTTTTAGTTTATTTTTAAAGCCTAGTGGCCATCTTCGCTTATGTGGCTAGGGCGGTATAGGCGCCGTCTTTTTATTAGCAGCAGCCTTGGCATTATTGTTAATAGCTTCGTTGTTTTTATTCTAAAGGGAGGGAGAAAGGTTAGGGTTTGTGTAGTCTTGATAGTACGGTTAAAAGAGGGTAGATTAAAAGACGACAAGTTCATTGACCATGTTTAAAGTAACGTTGTAACCGTCGATAGCCGCAATTTTATAAAAGCTTTGCTACCCTTTTTTCTCTCGCCATATACGTACTTTGCTTCTCAGAGGAAAAGATAATATTGCGTCTATTATAAAACCATTTCTAATATTAAGGGCATCACTTACTTAGCGCTTAGCCAATGCTTTGCAAAGGGCCCTTATAGCCTTCCAAATAGCCTTTGCCCGCTTAAGGATTAAAAGCAATAAAGGGAAGTTCGTTATAATTTAAGGATAAGCGCTAAAGACTAAAAGTATAGGCACTAAGCTGTTAGGTCCTGCTATATCGTTAACAGCTTTAATGACTATTTGCAAAATAGCATCGTTAAATATAGTGCCAGCTAGTTTAGCGTATAAAATTTTAAATGCTTAGTAGAGGAGGCTGTAATATCTCTTTAGTTTACCTATCGACTAATATGCCTCTATAGGCACCTATTTGCATATAACCCCTATTAGCCTAGCCTCGTTTCTAAACTCTATTAAGGCAAAGTTTATGCTAGCGTTATATATAATAATATTCAGCGGGCTTTGGTAAATGTTAATCTAAAGTTAGCATAGGGCTTTCTATATAACTTTAGCTAATATAAACAGAAGAAAACGTGCGCCTTAGAAAGCTGTAGAGACATTAACGATATAAAGAACGAGATAGCCGTTTAGATATATTATATTAACCAAAATCTTATAATTAAAATCATAGTTATTATATAATGTAAACTTAAATTGTTATAGCGCTAAGCCGTTTATTTAGCAATAGTAGCAAAACTTCTTAATTAATCACAATGCCTTCTTGTTAATGTTATTATGCCCCGCCTTTGTTAGCATCTAATATAGCTAACTCATTGTTAGGTAGCTAAAACAATAATAAAGCTGTTGTAACTCAGCTTCTAAGAGAAAAGCTTTTGCCTGTTCTATTTTACTCAAAAAGAACCACAGGTAGCCCTACTTGCAAATTATTAAAAAAGCCTTGTTGCCTTTAATTAATTTATCTATAATATTATTAAAATATACTTTTAAATAGTCTATATTAGCAAGGCAGAGAAGAAAAGGTATAAGGGTCTTAAGAACGTAGAAAGTAATCCTCCCAATGGGTATATAGAGAGAGATAGTGCTAATTAACGTCACCGTTAATCCCTTACTAAATTTAATAAAGGCTTGGCCAGCAGCCGCCTCATTAATCTAAAGGAATAAGTCTTTACGTTAAAGAGCTATACACTGCTCTTTGCCAGCAGTTAACACTTTTACAGCACTTATATTAAAAAAAACGCCTTAAAAACAGAGTTTGGAATAGCGGTCCTTAATAAGGAACTGCGTAGCTAGAGTATCTGCCTTAAAGAGGCTAAAGGCATTGTTATTTGTTATATAGTATAAAAACGCTTGGTCTATAAGGTATTAGGTAACGGCGGCGCCATCTTCGTTATCTTCACTAAAGTCTTTATAGTCGTTGTTACCTTATAGCTATTACTAGTCAAAGTTATATCCTTTATAGTCTGCTAGAAAAACTGCAAACTCGTCTGCCAACGTGCTTATAAACTTATACTAAGTAATATACTAATCTTTTGCCTAGCGGCGTTTATTATTTGAGTGTTTAGTTGACCAGCAACCTTTTTTGCTATAAACGTAATACTTTTTTTTCTAGTTGCCATAATAGTTACTCTAACCATAATTGCCGTAGTTGCAGTTGCCAAAGTCGCGGCCGTTGCCACAGCCGCTGCCGTGGTAGCCACTACGCAAACAAAAGCCTCCTCTACCACAAAAAAAGCCTTAGCTGCGGTTATTATTATAACGGCAATCTAAATAATACTAATCGTAAAGCTCTTTGTCTAGTTTGTTAGTAATTATTTAATAGAAAAAAAGACAATTAAGGTAGGTTTTAACTAATAAACGCAGGTTTAAAAATAATTTCTTATACTTTTTTACTAGCTTGAAAAGAGCATATTTAAGTTTGTATACCCTGCGGCATGCCTAGATTATTATAGTCTTTAGAGCTCTTTTACCCTTGAAATTAAGGCTAAAGGCGCGTTGGCATAGCTGCAGCTTATTAAGCAAAGCTTAGAGCACCTCGTAAGGGCTCTTCTTAGGTAATTATAGCCTTATTTTAATAAACGTTGTAAAAGTTTAGTTAGTATAATAGTAGTAATAGTTTACCTTTATATTAAAGTGTTTTTTAATCTTTTAGTACGCTATTACAAAGCTATTCTGCTACTTAATATAGTAAATATAGTAGGTTTTAGCTTAATTTATAAAGGTATAAGGAAATATAGCGTAGAATTGCTTAGCAGCAATGTTTATGTGCTAGCAAATGCTAAAGAAGATTTATACCTTATTATCTAATAAATTGTATAATTTACTTATATATGCTTTCTTGCAATCTTATATCTTTATAAATAAAAAAGATAAGTTAAGGTTAATTAGATTGTTTTTAGTGGGATGAGAAGGGAAAATTTTATATAGGTTATACTTTAGGGGAGGGGTTTAGGGTAGGAGTATGTTTGTTGCTAGGTACGATTAATCTCATTGTATATATATATAAATAAGTTTTTTAAGCGGGTTAAAAGATCTGCGTTAATATGCTAGTTTATTATATCCTTTAATATTCTTTCTCTCTTATATAAGTAATAATATAATCGCTTAGTTAAGATAAGGAGGCTATCGTAGTTAAGAAAGGTAGTTATAAGTCTAAGGAGTAGATTAATCTAATTAAGGGGGAAAAGGAAAAAATTGGTCTGGTAGAGGAGGAGGTCGTTATTGTAATCTCATTGCCTCTTTAACAGACTCTATTAAAAGGGCTTTTGCTGCTTTAAATGATTGCGATAGTAAGTGGGTGCTAGGCTTAAAGGTAGTTGCCTTAAGCTTCTTTTTATCCCAAGGAGGTAGATTTTCCATCGCAAGAAGAGCCACAAACTATTATCTTATTTTACTCTTCTTTTTTTTAATGTAAACTTTTTATTTGCAAAAAAGTCTCTTTAACTTGCAATAAAAACTTTAGTTAACTACGTTAAACATCTTTTTAGTCTACCTATTAAATTTCTTTTAAAAAGCATAGAGAAGGTTATTGTCGTAGAGCTTTTTAGTAGTATAGTTACGTATTGCTTTCGCAACCAGGGTTGTTAAGTATACATTAGTTAAATCTATTATAAAGGAGGCAAACTAAAAAGTTGGGTTAACAATAGACTAATTAGTCTTATTAACTCGGCTTTCTTTTATAAGGTTTTTATATATAAAGTCGCCAAAGGCAGAGACTAACCCTTAGGTAAACCCTTTATTATTTACTATTATCAACAATTATATAAAAAGGTAAAAAAGGTCGTTAATTAATCAAAAAGGAGTTTAGTATGTTAGTAGACTATTGCCAAAGAATATAAAATAAAACCACGCAAAAGGGAGCAACGCTAGGGAAACTCAGCCTACGTATTTTATTTGCTTTTAGAGGGATTCTTTGTGTAAATGGGTAAATAGCGGGGTAAATAGCAAGGTAAATGGCAGAGTGGTTGCTAGGGTAACAAAGTATAATCTTTTAAATTTTAGCAAATGCATTTTAATTATGCAATGGAGAAAGATTGTGAGATTTGGGAGGATTGTTGTTATTGCGGAAAAGACCAGTTCTCAAAGCGTAACAAAGGTAGTGACATACGTATTGCTAAGTATAGTTGTTAAAGGGGTTGTAAAGCTATTTGCAATGTTATTTTACGTTAAAAACGCCTAGCAAGCATAATATATAAATGAAAGCTAGTTATAAGGATTAGCATAATACCTCTTCTCACGAGATCTTAATATATATGCCGTTAGCAGACTGCTTTAAAGGTAAACTATCTCTTTTACTTTGCCGTCTATAGTTAATTGATTTAACCACTGATTAGTGTTGGTAGGGTTTTATTTAGTAGAATCGTGCACTTATTAGTTATATAGTTAATTCGTAGTTAGTGGTTATTAGAAGAAAGAGAGGCTATTTACATCAGAGGACGAAGCCATAGAAGGTGGCTTATGTCCCCCTTCGTTCCACACTAGCCGTAGCCGGCTAGCGCCGGTCCGCGGCGGACCGGTCCTCCAGCCGGACAAACGTAGGCCCGGTCCTTCCTTCCAGCTATGAACCTACATAAATCTAAAAAAGACAAAGATTTATTTTTTTGCGTCATATAACGCAAAAAGCTTAAAAACTGTATTTCTAGCAATATAACTATGTTTTAGGCAACAAAACAATAGTGCTATGATCTTTTCCTGGTCTTGGTAAATTGGTGTATGCGCGCTATGGTACCTTCACGCCTTTCGGTGTGCTGGGTTGGGCTGTTTCGGCTCCCTCCCACCATGACGGAAACTTTTCGAGATTTGACGAGCCAGAGCATCCCTTGCTCCATCACATTGTTCGCAACAATGATCGAAAGGGGCTTTCAATTTTACTATACTCTCGCGGTCGATGTCGCGAGCCGCAGTAAGTAGGCCGAGGACGAGCAGGACGTCGTGTTTCCCCAGTGGGCCTTCTCCCTGGCTATCGGGTGCGGGCACATCGAGCTCTTAAAGGACATGATCAAGTGCACTGGAGCTGGCCTTCCGCTTGAACAGCTCGTCAGGAGAACTGGCATTGAACTAAAGCAAAAGCCGCGGTACTATCAAGGCCTGACCGTCTATGGCCAGAAGAGGTATGCTCGCCCGCGTCATCCCGAAGTCTCGCGCGCTCACAAAATCATAGAACGGACTGGGCGGCTGCTGGTCGCGGCGTCACAACGCGATCAATCGAGAGCGGTGCTTCGCCGCTGCTGCATGCTGCTCGCAAAGGCAACATTGACGCTGTCGACTCCTTCTTGAGTGATGCGCCTTTGAGGCACTACCTAGAACTCAGCAAGTCCAAGACAGCGAAGGAGGATTTGAGACTGGGTCAACTCAAGCGATCCCCTGGTGGTTACGAATTGGCTGAGTTTGGGTCTCATGATGACCTCGTCATGTCTGCTGCCAGCATATCAAATTGTGCAAACGCCGTGTATTTGGTGGTTCACTTGAACAAGGTCTTCCCTGCGTCGTTGGAGGCCAAGAATGTCGGCGGACAGACGCCTCTCGCAGTCGCCTGTTATCTGGGTAAACCGGATCTCATCAAGACTCTCATTGCCTGTGGAGCCAACCAGTCGACCAAAGACTCAAACTGGGAGAACATCATACATCTGGCCCTACAAAGACTGTCCGGCGGCCCATCAGCTGCGTACTTTTCTAGAGCTCCTCGAGCCCTCTCTACGGCCTCGCATGCTGCTTGTGGATTCACGATCTGGCCAAGGAGTTTGCGGACAAGTCCCCAGGCAGGCGCCGCCTCGCGAGCCCGCGCGAGGCCAACCTTGTCGCGAAGCGTATCGGCGAGACGTACTAAGTACCAGGGGTCGCGGTACGGATGGCGTGGTCCTAGGGGTACAGTAGTGGAGAGCGCGGCCCTGGCATTCGTGATGATCTGCAGGACGACGAGGCGGAGGATCAGCCGGACAAACGATCTGGATGAGATGCACCAGATGCGGCATCTGGCGTGGAGGTAGCCTTGCTTGCCGTCTGGCTGCGTCCGGATCACCAGTCGCCCACAGGGGAGAGCTACTCTAGCTAGCGTTGGCACTAAGAGTGCTTGCAAGGGAAAGTGGTCTGATTATCTAGACATTGTTTCACAGAGGACGGCGGCCTTGGTGGATCTATTGAGATCGCAGGCGTTTCTTTGTACTGCTTGCTACTTGGTCGTGGCGCATCAGCACAGTGTCCGAGAGGTCCATGTTTGGTTTTGTGTCACGTTCAGCTCGCCGCAAGCCTCTGCAGCGTGCTTTATATTGTGTACTTCCGTTTCGGGAATCATGGCATGCCTGTAAATTACCAGATAGCCACAAGAACTGTTATAGTGAAACGTGGCTGACTGGCAGGAAAGGCAGCGGGAACAAGAAGATGTCACCGAGACTACCCCTACACACGATCCTTCACTTGTTCTCCAGGGACGTTACCTCGAATCAAGCCATCACATAAGTTCCCAATCTGATTATCAAGCGATTTGTACCGATGCCGTCTGCATTTCTGTGCTGTCCAATCATCTCATTGCAAAGACCACCAGCAGCCAGGTAATTTTGGCATCTCGTGTGGGCGATTCTGGCTGCAACGTTCCTGCATGTTTCAGTAGCCATCGTCGACCAGCTCTCTCTTGTCTGCTTTTTTCTCCCAAGGCCTGTAACCAAAATACCCAGCGACGTGTTTGTCGTCGTCTTTAAACGTTACCAGGGCAGTTCCCGAGAGAGCATCATTTGGTCGCAGCCCAGCCTCGCCGCAGGACGTATGGCGCATACTCAGCTGGATGCCGCGCAATGGACAATACCGTGCATTGTATTGTAAGTCTGCAGCGTAGACACATGTCGCTTTGCGTTGTGATAATGTAGAATCACGTATTACCCCAAGAGTTCGATGTGTGACGGAAGACTTTGGGCGGCGTCGTTGTTGTTCGACCGAACACAAGTCGCGAGTACCGACCCACACGCTACTTAGGGAAGCGACTGCATTGGCACAGTTTGACTCTGACAAACTCAAACGCTCCTGCTCTAGAAGAAAGAGATCTGGAATCCGTATGGCAGGGCCGTATGCTTTCCTACCAACGGACGTTCCTTCGAAAGTCGGATGCTGTCCCAGTCGCTCACGGGAGATGATCGAACAACAACACTACCTAGGTATTCTGAAGAGCTTGGGACATTCTCGTAACTCCAAACCCTGACAAGCCCACCCTCAGAACCTTAGATTGTTACATTGCTACCACTACAAAACCATTTGACAAAGCAGTGCAAGTCGTCCCGAAGCGCGATATCGACCGACCACAGCACAGCGCAACCAGCCAATCCATATTGCGAACACGCTCCTACGATACCTAGAGCAGTTGATGCCATACACGAGATGCTTTCCATCGTTCAAATCATCTTCCGAACCCTATTCGTTGGTGGACTCCTTTCGCCGCCTCGACATTGAGATCATCTTCTTGTCATTTCTCAATTACGCACCCTCTTGACAGTGATCTGACTTTGTTTAGATCCTCTTCGCAGTTGTGGTCTTGGCCATCTCTGCAACCTTCTTGAAGTCTCAGCGCAGTGAGTATATGCTCATCGCCCATCGAGTGTTCTGCGGATAAGCCTCTAGGGCGTACCCTAAGGTAGGATTCGGCTGCCGAGGCATGTTGCTGACAACCCACAGTCGGAAGCTCTCCCGCCACCACTCGCTACAGCGTCTTTGTTGGCGGCTTTGGGTAATGAACCCCATCCATCATATTTTCTCAGAGATCCTCAGTTGATTATATCCCACAGTATCATCGTCGGTGTCTTGGGCGCTGTCTGCATTTGGGTCGACTCGATACCCAGCCAGGTCCCAATGCTCGCCGATGGATTAGCCGCTCTACTCTTCCTCGCCGGTGGAATTGCCTGGGCTGTGGCCATGAAGGGCCAGAGTTGCAACATAAAGTCGATCAAGGAGCTTTTCGACAATTCCCTGCTAAACCAAGGCTGCCTGCCCCCGGATTCCTCACACGACAAGCATTCGCCCGAGCTTTGTGGTGTGGGATACGGCCAGCCGGGCCCGACGTATCCAATTACGAACTTGTGGCCATCTCCATTGAAAAACATCTGTACGAATCCTCTATTGTTGTTTTCTTCTTTCTCGCTATACTGACCTCATCGTCCCAGGCCAGAGGGCCTTTGCCAATGAGACTTTCCACTTCCTGGGCTTTGCAGGTGCCTTGACCCTCATTGGTTTGGGATACTTGGCGATGAGGAGAAAAGGAGGTTCGAACAAAGGGATTGCGACTTGATTGCGGTTCAGTACGTTGTTCTCTTTGATTGTTAGAAATCTGCAAGCCCAGACCCACCCCGGGTAGATACTAAGCAGGCAGGGATATGTCGGCTTCATTCGATGCTTTACTGACGTGTTTCCTGGATAGATGTTTTCCAAGGCAGTCTGGTCGAGGTGGGAGGGATGACTAGAAAAAGAAGCCGAGATGCTGTTGGAAGTACACTGAGCGAGGAGCATAATGCACTTCAGTGAGTGAAGCATATTGGTAACAAGGTCGATTGCTGTCACTACATGTGTATGTGGAGACAATCGCTCCCGAAAGTCGCTTTGGGTTGGACGCAAGATTGCAAACCTATTGATGTCAGAGTACCTACTTAAGTAGGTACGCCCAAATGCATTCTCTTAGCCTACCTAGGTATCCATTGGAACCTCACCATTCTCACCCAGAACCCGCCCTCGGGTGCAAACACAGTTCAACGAGGATGGCATGTGGGTATGGTATGTTCAGAAACTCGACTATCAGCTACATCAATTTGCTCTTACTGCTGCTGTCCATACACCCAATATGATCTTTTCGAAACAAGAATGACTTTTGCGCCATTACAACCCATGTCAAGCTTCTTGAACTTGTCAAACTGCCTTGGAACGGAACGAACCAGTCGCCCAACAATTGCCCCATCAGAAATTTCAGACACCCGCTCACGAAATGTTCCGCCTCTCTTTCATACGAATTTACAGTTGAAGTCACAGTTTACAGCATGTGGCGTAAAAACCAAAGTAGCGTCCGATTCTCGGTCCGGGTCTCTTGGGCGGAATTCACGTTCGTCTGTTGTTGTTGTTGTTGTTGTTGTTGTTGTTGTTGGAGATATCTGAATCGGCCCGGGAACCTTCTGATCAACGAACGTCCACTGCAGCAGGGATGCAAAGCGGTCCACTTCACTGCGTGTGCTCATTGCGCCGAGGCTGGCTCTGACAACCCTAAAAGGACAACAAAGCACAGTAAGTAGGTGTACTAGGCTTTTCCCTTCCGCTTGCGGTCGGCAAGCAAAGACACGGGATTACCGAGGTTGGGCGAGCTACTTACCCGGTTGGGAGTTGCTGAATCAGACTGATGCCGTTGGGGCCGCAATTGTGATGGGCGGAGAAGGCTCGCCGGAGCTGCCACGGCTCGTACTCGAGGGCAGTGAAGACACCACCGGGACAACATATGCCTGCCAAGAATCTTAGTGACTATGGTCAATGTTGACAAAAGATTGCTATCAAGGCCAAAAATGCTCACCACCTGATCTCACGTAGCAGCCATTGGCATTGGCAATTTTCTCGACGTCAGAGTATGGAATGTAATGTCCGTTGGCGTCCATCAAATTGAAGGCAATGGTGGCTCCTTGTCTCCGCGGGTCGCCAAATTCCCTTCCGTTTCCTTCAGAGTATATGTGGCAAAGTGGCTGCCCGTTGGCATGTGTCAGAGTCTTGAGTTTTTGGTAAAGGCGGATCGACAGATTGGTTGTATGTCTTGATATATTGTCCATGGAGCCGTATAGTCTCAAATGCACGTCGATGGCCTCCCCGAGGGCAAGGATGCTGTGAAATGGCAGGGTCCCATCCTCCAGGCCGTCGTGGATCTCGTAGGCGTGGTCGCCATCGTCCTGTCGGATGCCCGGGGCGTACGGGTCGACGGCGTCGCGGCCCTTCAGCTTGTGCCAGTTCTCCCCCAGCACCGACACCATGGCCACGGTGCCGCCGCCGAAATACTTGCGCAGCGTCAGGATGTGTCCCGAGTCCTTTCGCACGATCAAGGCGCCAATGTCGGGAAAGCCGAAGATCTTGTACATGGACACGCACGCAAAGTCCGGCGCGTCTGCGGGATCCTGGAAGACCTTGTGCAGGGGGCTGGTCATGGCGAGGGCGGCACAGTCCAGCAGGGTATACGTGTTCTGCAGGGCCGGCGACGCTCTGACCCTCCCCGTCCACGACAGGGGCAGACGCCGCCCGGACAGGTTGGACTGCCCCGGGTAGGCGAAGAGGCCCAGGCCCTGCGGCCGCGACAGCGCGTCGTACCTCCTGCCCTGGTTGTGCCGGCCCGGGTCGTCCAGCCAGCCCTCGACGTCGGCGTCGCTCTCGAAGCAGTACGAGCGCCCGTGGGTGAGCTCGCGGACGCCGACGAGGCTGGTGTGCGCGTCCTTGTGGTAGCCGTACCAGAAGCTGCCGCTGCGCGACTTCTCGGCCAGGTCCCGGAAGCTGTCGGCCACGAGCTTGACGCCGGCGGTCGAGTTGGCCACGAAGACGAGGTCGAAGTGCTTCGGGTCGGCGCCGAAGAACCGCAGGGTCTTCTCCCGCACGCTGTCGACGACGTGTCCGGATCTCTCGGCGGGCCGGTTGGCGCTGTGTGGGTTGCCGTACAGGTTCGACGTCATGCGCTGGGAGAAGGCCTCGATGAGGCTCTTGGCGTAGATGGTGGTTCCGCTGTGGTCCAGGTACACGCCTGGTGACAGTCAGTACCCTTTGGCTGTATAGTCAGAGTAGGCAGCGATGTGGTGGGTGCACCGACCTTCACTCATATGCGAATACTCGATCTGCCGAAGTGTATGAACGGGCGTTGGATAGAATTCGTCATCCGGGAGTTTCGGTGGCTCTTCACGATTTTTCGGCTCTGCGAAACATGAGCGCCCGAACGGTCTGCGGCATCTGAAAGAGACACGGGATCAAAAGACAAGAAGACGTACCTGACTTGATGTTGGATGGTCGATGCCGAAGCCGTGCTACAATCCCACGCGGCCCGAACGAGTGACGCGGTGTGGTCGGCCTGGAAGTATTCATGGCCATGGCAAGAAGCAACCCTTTTTTCACGACTGAAGTTTGGGAATGTCTTATAGAAAAAGCGGATGAGGCGCATATTTCTATTGTAATGGGTTTTAACCACTTGGGAGACCTGGGGCGGCAGTAAACTCATTTCCCGATTCAGCTTGGCCCAAGCAGCTGGAATGTGCCGCCCTTGCCTGTCAATGATAAGATCGACGTGGTGATTCATCCCTCCCTCACATTCCTTATTTCGATGTGTCCCACCGGGTCTTGCTCCCCGGTGGCGACCTAGTGAGCCATTGGCATTCCAGAACCACGTTTTCGGAATCGAAAGGGCATGTCAATACTCAGGGTCTAGCGGGCGTGCTAGGGTGCGATGTCCGTCCTGACGTGACTCCCACGTCAAAGTTGTGATCAGGGGGGGGGGGAGGGGGACGAGCTTCCTACTCTGGGTGAGGTAGCTGATGCTCCCATTTGTCCACCGTCTTGATTCTGGCTTGGTGGTGGCTCAAAGCACCTGGATGGGGGGGGGGGGGTTTGATCAATGATGCGCTGTTGGCCTCTATCCCAGCTGACTGTGGTCGTTGAAGAACAACCAATCGTCCCAGAGAGGCCCTGCACTCAGCAGGTTGTGTGCGCATCTGACGACTTCACCGAGGAGGTGTGACCCGTAACGGGCAAGATTACCGAGAACGCGCGCAGCGGGAAATTCTCGCAGACGGTAAAAAGGCGCCATTCTTCAGCCTCTTCCGGACCTTGGCCTGACTAACGCAGGGTTACATCGAATGGTCGGCTGGCACCTGGCACCTGGCACCTGGAACCTGGCCTGCAGCCTTCCCTCGTGGAAGAAGCGCCTTCAGTGGCACTGTAATATAATGTGAGAGGCACATTGGGGACGTTCTGGCGAGGTCATCGTGAGAATTGCACATTTTCTTGGTGCGGCAGACGCAGAATCAGGCTGGAGGCTAGAGGCGCCAAACACGTGTTCTGACAGCTGTCTCCCATGGTTACGGCGCAAGCCATGGCATTCGAATGCGCCCGAGACAGTGGGGGAGGCGTACGGGACTTGGAGTTTTCCAACGAACAAAGACTTGATCCCGCCCTCCCCCAAGGGCCTAGTGCCTTGCTGGGTCTTTGGGGGTCTAGACATGACCCCTCGAACGTCATTGGGAGGTCAGAAGGCCGCGGTGAGAATATGGGTGTCGTGATATGGAATCAATCACTTCGAAACGAAAAGTCGCCGTGGAGTTTCTGGACAAGGTCAGGCCGACGAAACCGGAATCTTTCAGCCTGCTTCCAACACGTACAAGATCCCTGAAGCTGGGATCTTGTTCCGAAGTTTTGACGAATCCTGGATTCGTGATGCTATCTTGAGCGTGTTTGGGCCGGAGACCGGATCGCTAGCGACGCATGTCATGGTCGTGAATGCAAGGTCCCGGAGATCCGTGACACCCGACAGACTCCTGTGCCGCCGGTCACGGCATCGATCATCGGAATGCCGCATGCATTGTCGTCGCTGTCGTGAGACGCACCAGAGAACGCTGTTGAGCCAGCATTGGTCTCTCGCAACAAGCTCTGTCCAAAAATAACCCTCCGTAAAGAAGAATTCAATAAATCAGAACAAGCGCAACCGTGGCAGCGCAACCGCGGCAGCGAGAGGGCCGGGGCAAGGGGGCAACGGGGCAACGGGCAACGGGCAAAGGGCAAAGGGCACAGGCAGTACGATAGAGGAGGAGGGGTGTCGCGACTGGCGGTACAGTCTTGTGATGGCTCGTCTGCAAGGTGCGTGAGAGAATCGGGGGCCCTGGAAAAGAGCCAGGCGGCCTCACCGAATCATGCAGACAGCCGTGACCTTCGGGACTTTGCGCCGATGCAGACAACGGTCAGCACGCGCAGCGCACGCGACCCTCCACGAGCTGCCTCCACGGGCCTGGTGAGGCGGCGTGGTACGACCGTCTTCAGCTTTGGCTTGAACAGCCGACACGGGCGCTAGTCTTCCCGCCCACCTTCAGAGTAGAGACGCGCACACACACACACGCACACACACACAGAGAGAGAGAGATATAGAGTCATCTGCGCGTTGGAACATACGCCACAACGAACCGCGGGGTCGCAGGATTGCGGGCAGTCGAGAGTCCACTCGAGCTCAGCGCAAGCAGCGGAGCGGGGCTGTAAGTACCGTGATAAGGGTCCCTGGTCTCGTGGAGACGAGGGAAGCTATCCCTTCCGACCAGGATCCGCGTCGAATCAAAGATGAGAAGCAATTCGAGGGCCACGAAAATAGCAGCGTCGTCTCAGGCCAGATGGTGGCTTCGGCATGGGGGGTTGTCCTTGTACCGTGCCTGTACTCTACCGTGTAAGTAATTTGTCAAGCACGTGTGGATCGGGCCTGGTTTCAGGGAAGTGCTGCGCTGCGCTGCGGCAGGAACCACCAGTTCGCGGCAAGGAACCAGTTCGCCCTTTCGGGTGCAGCCGCACGCTCCCGCAACGCAACGGCGTCGATCCCCTGTCCCTGGACCCACCTGCTCGATTCGTACAGCACGGCGCCTTTGATTCGCTGCCTGGACGGAGCCGTTCCCTGTCGATCCAGTCGGTCGGGTTCGTCCCTGAACCTGCTCGCCCCTTCCTGCCCACCTTAACCCCCCTCCTCCACTCCGGGTTGCTGGACACGATCAGCGTCGGTGACGCCCGAGTGCCTCAGTGCCTCCCAGCAGGCATAGGCACAGTTTTGAGCTGCACGCCCTGGCCGCTGACCACCTCTGCGCCGCTGCGCGGCAACTTTTCCGCTTTGCCTGACACGGAGAAGAGCGCCGACAAAAAGTAAGTATACATGACCCATGAAACAGGATACTTCTGGACGGCGTTGTGTGCGTATATATATATATATATGTGTGTGTGTGTGTGTGTGTGTGTGTAAGTGTGTGTGTGTGTGTGTGTGTGTGTGTGTGTGTGTGTGAGTGTGAGTGAGCGAGTGATAACCCCTCCCTCCCGATTTGGGTGGCTGCAGACACTTTTGCGATCACCCTGTTAGCACCAGAGGCTGACGCCGCGGACGCCCACCTCCACAATCACATATTGCGCGGGCGGAAGAAAAATCAGAAGCAAGTTTTGCCTCGGCCCAAGACCGCAACCTGCTCTCCCAGCTGCGTGCCCCGCAAGTACGCGGGATCGCAGGTCGACGACGGATGTCATTACGCCTGTGTCATGCGCACGATGAAAGGAGGAGGAGGAGGAGGAGGAGGAGGAGGAGGAGGAGGGGAAAAGGGAACGAGGGAAGCTGAGAAGAAGGAAGAATGAAAAAGGAAAAAGGAAAAAACACACCATCTTCCAGACCTACATCGGAATAAAGCGCACCCCAGGCGTTAGCGGAAGCTCGAGGCGACCCACCACCCCTCGACGCCCGCCGTGACGGGGCGAGATGCCGGCAACCACCTCATCCTGACTTGCATGTTTAGCGCAATCGCGTCAACACCACAGAGACTCTCGAACGGCACTCGGCTGATCTCCGTCAATCCTCGCATTCCTGTCTCTAGCCTGTGCATGTTCTTACCGGTGCATGCTCCTCCTGTCGCCCCTTTGCCGCCGCCCCCGCCCCCCCCGGCGTCTCGGCAGTCCTGGTCGTGCCGTGCCTTGAGGCTCTGCGGCCTAGGCGCGTTTTTGAAACACTCACCTCAGTTGGCAGCGTCTGAATGCAGCCTGACACCCGTCGTGCCCAAGCTCCGGATCGAGGCGGATCCGGCCTAGACATCCGATGTATGGTTTTTTTTTTTTTTTTTTTTTTTCAAGCCTAAATATGACCCTGATCTCAGATGCTCTTAGCCTCCGAGGCGCTTGCCCCAAAGATGGATGGGCGTATGAAGGTCACGCGTGCGTGTGTGGCGCGCAGAGAAGTTCCCTCCATCGCACGATTGTGAGTTGGTCAGAACCGGCAGTTATCAATGGGGAGGGATCTTCCCATACAGTGAGACTTTCCATACAGTGGGACCTATTGACGCACAAGAGCATTACCGCCTTTTCTATTGTGCACTTCAATAGAATCTCGAGGCCACACAGGATAGTGAACGCCTGCTGTCAGATATTCGCAATTATCTCGGGCTCAGTATGGCCCCGCCAGACCCGTCAAAAATTCCTGCCTAAAAATCAAGTATTTCTAAAGCAAGCGTGGTATCTTCCCGCATTGTTCCCGGTCGCAAACGCATCTCGCCGGTGAAATTACCACCACATTATCCTGCCTAAAGGACCACCCGGTATTACTCTTCCATCCAGTGAACGCCAGACCCCAGATATCCACCCAGACGTAGAGAACCCGCAACTACTCTTCACACGAGGAATGCGAGAGCTGCAGCTCCGGCCGCAAGAAGGTTGGCAGGCGCGTTGGCGCGAGCTCCGGCCGTGACGACCGTGGTGGGCGCGCTGGTGCTTGTGCCGTTGCTTCTGGTGGAAGTGGTGGTGGCTGTAGAGGTGGAAGCACGACTGGACGTCGTCGTCGTCGAAGTAGAAGTAGAAGTAGAAGTAGAAGTAGAAGTAGAAGTAGAAGGAGGAGAAGAAGAAGAAGAGGAAGAAGACGTAGTGCCATTGCAGCTAGAACCGTCCGCGGCGACGGCCGCAAAGTTGGCACAGGTGATGCGAGTCGTGTTGGCAAAATGAATGACGAAGCTGCGGTTGCCGAAGAAGGCGCCAATGCCGTCGACGGTCGAAGCAAAATCATCCGTGTAGGTGGCGTCGAGGCTGGTGCCGTTGATGGTGCCGTGCTTGCCGGAAAGGTCGCCCACCTGGCAGGACTCGGGCACGGAAGCGTCGCAGGCAGGAGTCTCGCCACGCTGGTAGGGGTCGAGGTGGGCCAGAGTGCTGGTGCAGTTCCCGTCGGCGGGGAC
Organism: Dendrostoma leiphaemia; assembly: GCA_026120015.1. Lineage (NCBI taxonomy): Eukaryota > Fungi > Ascomycota > Sordariomycetes > Diaporthales > Erythrogloeaceae > Dendrostoma > Dendrostoma leiphaemia. The sequence continues at coordinate 35,831 of JALRMF010000338.1, read as the reverse complement.
GGGCTGGTCGTGGATGTGGTACACTGTGGGGATAAAATGAGCCACAAGTTGCTTGTACAGGTCGGGTTGTGTTAGGTAAGTACCCAGGTAGATACTGTACTTACAGAAAGGGCCGCCAGAGTCGGGCAGACCGGTGAAGTCCACGTGGAACATCACGCCTTGACCGTCGGGCATCGAGACGGCCTGTACAGAGCCCTTGATGTTGCCGCCATTGGGGAAGGCGCCCTTGTCGAAGGCGGCATCGGGCAGCTGAGCCAAGTACGAAGCTCCGATCGGGTTGTTGCTGATGATAGAGGCGTTGCCGAGCGCCTGCACTCGCGAGGTTAGACCGCCAGGATTGACATCAGGTATTTCAACGGTTGAGTAAGTACTTACGCCAGTTGTGAACTTGGTATCCTGAGCCACAACACCAAGTACGGCGAGAGTGGCCAGGACGATGGCAGTAGTTGACGAGCGCATGTTGATATTCTTGGCTGAGATATGTCAGGGAGTGAGTGATTGTAATGGAGAAGAAATTCTGGAGATGCAAGAATGTGCTGTTGACTGAGATTCAAAATGCTCTAGAAGTACCTAAGTCGGCCAGGGGAAGTGAATTTTAATTCGTAGGGAATTCGCAGAATTCCGTGAATGTTGGCAAACGGAGACAGTGACGCCGTTGCAGTGACTTCTGGGGTTGGGCCCGCCGAACCGAGCGAATGAAATACCACCGATAAAGAAACGAAATTTATGTGTACCAAAATCAGAGGCAGGCCCATAGACGGTGAGAAGGTCTGGGAGGCCTTTTTTTATTATTAAAGGGTTTGTGTACCAGACGAAATGACAAAGCACGGACTTCTGAGTCGGTTGGTGGTGGCCCCTCGATGAAGAGTTTGACCATCGCTGTGGCAGGAGGTGGTTCAGTGCCGGTCTGGACAGCCAAGTACCCATACCAAGCGACAAGCGGGGAGACCCCCCCCCCCCCTATCCCTGGTACAGGTACATTGGCCAACATCGTGTCTTCAAACAGGGTCACTGCACTACATAGCCCATGCGGCTCGGGTAAATCGACCACACGTGCGCACCCGATAGGAACCTGTGGTAGTACTGGCCGTGTTGACTGCATCGTATCAAAGAGACCAAAGCCAGGTACCTTGACATTTTGAACTAAATCCGGCAAAAGATGCCTCGGGCTCATCATCAGCCAGCTCTGGGCACTGTACTGTATGCTGAGGCGACCTGCCCCACGGCCCATACTGGCGGAAACAACTGGGCTCCGGATCCGGGATTGGAAATTGATACCGCACTCGCCATTTTCTCATCTTCATCTCAAGTCCAGGCCTGACACAGTCAACTGTTGTTCATCCGTTGATAATGCCGTACCCGGAGCGCCTGGGCGTGAAGAGCACTGATCGCCGGGACGATCGAGGATGTCTTCTTGTGCCACACAACACGGGGAACAGGGAGAAATGACCCGCAACCTTCGCTTTCTATACCTACAATGGAAGAAGAATGGCATGTCAAGATATAAACCCATCTATGATTTTTACTCTGCTGGGGCAGTGTGCATGTAATCTGCATACTTGTGCAGTGAACTACCTACCTAGTACCCAGGTATGAGAGGTCAGTAGTGGGCTGAGGCGTCATGGGGTAGTGACATTGGCTCCCGCTCTCATCGTCTCAAAAAAGATATTGAAGCCCGCCCGGTCAGCTGAAAGCGACTCTTGAAGGTTCTGAACAAAAGCACCATACATGACCTACGCCCAGATTGCATCTCGATGAAGTCGTCTCGATGGATCTAGACGAGATCTGAACGAGATCTCGCAAGTTGACGAGTGGAGCAACCTTAAATCCACCCCATGCGGGCAGATAAAGATCCCTGGAATGATCTTCAGGCCCGGGTTGCATTGGCCCGTCGTGCTGGGAAAAAAGACGCAGGGACATGGTTTTGGGTCCGGACCCCAGACGATGCGTCTGGAGAAGCGCGACGAACGCCTCAGCTGTCTGCCCTCCATTGCTTCTGGTCGTCGAGTTAGATGAATGGACTGGATGGCTGTCCTACCTGAGACATGTGGCACTCGCGAGGCTGACCCCTGTGAATCACATTCCCTTGAGCCAGAATATATTAATTAATCACACAAGTCGGAGCTTTCGTATATCATGACGCCCATGATCGACCCCATTCTTCACAAGTCCCACAGAAGAAATCCGCGGCTCAGCCCGGTGCACCACCGTACGAGCCTTGGACCTTTGGGCCCCCCGCTCAGCGGCATCATCATGCCATGTCTCCGAGCTGACCCGTGGGACCGGCCCACCGACCCACCGAGGTCACCAGGCCACGTCGGAACTTTCGGGGCGCAATGTGTGACGTGCTAGGTGTAGCCGTTCGTCCGTTTAGCGGTGTCCTTGTTTCACGACGCAGGCCAGGGCCGGTCAAGGTCTGTGCGGGGTGGTGTTTGTGTTGCCAAGCCCGGCCGTTTCTCTTTTGCCGCCATTTGTTTCGACAGACCCAGCCAGGCCCTCCCCCTCTCTCCCCTTCCCTGCCCCGGGTCTGGGTCGAGAGAGACATCACGAACTGTTGGCCTTGTCGCGTCGGACGAGATTGGGCTCTCGAGGTGGTTGTGCGCGCCCCTTGCCCGCCCCTTGCCCGCCCCCGGGAACTTGGCGTCGAGGTTCGGTCCCACGCAACGGCCCGTGCAGGACGAGCCACTTGTTCGTACCCACAACCACCACTAGCGCAGTCGCACACGCTTTGCTTTGGCAGACGGGAACGTCGAACGGCTGTTCGAGGTAGCTTTTGAGACCGTGAGAATACAGCCGACGTTGTGGTCAAGGAGGCCGCGAGAATCGGGCGTAGAATCCATGGGAACCGTAGGGCATGTACACCTTGCTCTTTCCTGTCACTACCATGGCTGAGCAGTGAGAAGGTTTCCGGGTTCACGGTCTCTTTTTTGATTTTTCTTCTTCCTGGCTTCTTCTTCGATGGGTATTTTCGGTCCACGTCACACCACCGCGCAGCACGTCATCGTCGCCTTGAGGCGTTCTCTGGACGCCTTGTTCTGTGGTGACTCCTGTACTTGGGGACTTCTGTTGTATGCCGCGAGCAGGCAGAGTCTGTGAGGCTCATGTTATTGCGCGGGCAGACATATGCTAGATGAGTTTTGTTCCTGAACAAGAACACCTTTCCGAACGTTGATGATATGGATGGGTCCTTATCTAGGTACTCCAAGGCTGTTTGTTTCATGCATCTCAACGTCTTGAATCTTCGAAAATTCGGCTGTCGTGGATGTCAGTCTATCATCCATGGATGTTACCGCGTGGCTGATTCAGTAGTAGAAGACGTCGCCGTGAATCTTGTCGTAGCTAGTTGAAGGTCGATACCAGTCGTCTGTCGTTCGTCAAGGTCACGGATCCGTCGACGGCCGAATATAAACGCCACTCGGGTCAATTTAAAAGCGCGAGCGAAATTTATTGGGACGTCTCAATGTTGATGGCTGCGCAGCTTTGGGCTGGCTGTACACAGGTGGCGGTGGGACCATTGCCTTGAACCGAAACAATTGAGTCAATGATTCATCCATCTCGGCAGATCGTCTACCGCGAGATGATCCCCTTGTCTGTCTTGTGTCTTATTTTTGCGATGTCTTCCGATCGTGGCCCTCGGGCAGAACTCCCAAAGGTATGTCACAGGAAACTGTTTTCAGGTTCTCAGGCCCTCAGACTTTGAAGGTCATCCAACAATGCATTGTTCTTCGGAATTTCCAAGTCGAACGGCGCCATCAGTTCTGTATTTCCTTCGTTGATAGTTACAGGGTCTTCGTGTTGTATATGTTGCGTGGCTAGGGAGGAAAAGCCTCTTTTCGTCATTCGGCTGGGTATCGATCCGAGGAAGTCCGCCCCGTAGAAGACTGTACATACGTGAGACTAAATTATTAAACGGTCCGCGGCTTGTAGGATCAGACTGAGGAACTCTGTCTGCTTCGATTGATTTTGTTCCTTCAAACAGAACATGCCTAGGTGCCTTTTAAGATTTGCGGTAGATATCGTTTCCAAATCAGTCCGCGTGAGAGGAAGGATTTCAGATGAGCTCCAGGTGGTCCATGGTCACTCACTACTATACCCTGATGCCAGTCTAGGTCGATCATTGTGACAAGGTGATCACGAGCTCCGAGGAAAACACGTTACCTTTCATTTACATTGGCAACTGCTCCGTCCCAAGGCCTACAGGAGGAACGCTGGACCACGAGTATCCTCGATCAGGAACAGGATGACTCACAGGGGTTACCTGAACAGTAACAGCAACTGGATGTTGTTGAGTTGAGCTACGAATGTGTAGATCCCAGTTTGTCCGGCACCAGTTCCAGTAGTCGTGAGATTGAAGATCCTCTGTGCGTTTTGCCAACCTATCTTTCTTTCGTCGCCACGCCCAGGCCCTCAATCGTATCGAACCAATCAGCAGCGTCCTCATTGCTTTCATACGGATAGTTAATGCTCCAGAGAACCCTGTCCTCTCCCATCTCTTCGACGGTATTTCTGACTGTACTAAGTCTCCTGATACCGGCAAGAGTAGCCAAAATGTTGTTTTGCAAATACCTAGGTAGTACTTCATCGTCTTGCTATACGGACCATCTGCGCCGGGAACTGCAATCTCCATCCGTGTGTCGATCCGGTGAACGAGGAACGGAAGAGCTTCAGCACTGTGTCTTTGCATAGTACCTACATATGTAGGAGGTATGCTGCATCACATTTTACAATACTTCGATGTCCCCACTTCGACCACATGCACGGCGGCATTGTGCAGAATCTCGGCTAGCCAATTTGCTTCATCGATCGGATCGGACGCACGAGCCGGGACGGATCTTGACACACCCTTATTGTCCGAGACAGGAAGGAAAACGTAGTCTCACTACTTAAGTACTTTAGCTACCTAGGCAGTATTGTGTGGTCACTGTGGTGTAATCACTGTAATGCGTGTCATCAATACTGGGAGCGCAATAAGCCGATTTGTGACTTACAGATTGAAATCACCACTAGGCTGGTGAGCCCCGCGACATGAAGCAATAGCTACCTAGGCAGTCCGATGTTGCCAAGCGAGACGGACAGCGCTTATGGGATAATAGGCTGGCAGATTGGCGAACGGAGTTCGATGTCACGGCATCTCGACAGCCAATACAGATGGAGTGGACATGCATTAGGGACCCTCGAGGAACTTTAAACATCCTGACCAATTACGACAACAAGAACTACCCAGGTAGTTGTCATGGGATATAGTTGCTCCGGAGTCCGATGCCCCAGATGGGTTGCCGCTCTGGCAGTTGAAGGATCTCACATATTCTATGGCGACTCTCAGATACCTAGGTGCCTTAAGAGCGGGTACTGTACCTAGTTATATACTTGAAGTTCCCAGTGCCCTTTACGAGAAAGATGAGCGGTAATCATACTATTCAAGCCAGCGCCTGCACCGGTGTGGGCTTCCACAGTCCAGTATCAGAGAGGCTCAATTGCGTTCCGGGGTTGGCAAAGACCTCGGGAATATATATTTTAGCAGCATTCGAATGTATGCCGAGAAACTACAGTGTTCCTCTCAGCATGGAAACGACTGGAGAAGCAATCTGCAGTGGGCAATCCTGGGCGATGCGAGGTTTTGTATGACGATTGCGAAGTAGAAGACAAGTCTCACCCCAAAATTCCTTGATAGTTTGTCCACATTGTTCTTCTGCATGTGCCATATCCTATCCCTCGGAATCATGCGCATATGGATGTTTCTGTGGGCAAAGTCCTAGGGAAACAATGGAGAAGATTTCCGTGCTCTCGGCCGGGCGATGTGCCTTGTGCCGAGAGCGGGTTTGGGCAGCCACAGAGTAAGGTTGTATACGGATCGAATGTATCTCTTGCGACTTCCTATGTTCCGCCCATTGACGTCGGAGAAAGGTCGAAGGCTCAGGAAGGAAATATGAGACACAGAGCCCTTCAAGGCTGAGGCAGGAGCAGCCGAGGTCTCTGCAAGCATATTTTGTTTACCAGACCGTGCCATGTTGCATATGGAATCTCGATTTTCCACTCTTCACGACTCACCATCGCTTCTTGATCGTCGAATAACTAGACATGCTTACCCATTGAATTCCATCCTGTCTTATCATTGATAGATCCCAACGGCCCGGCCCTGCTCAACATCCACCTGTACAATCCTACCAATGCCTCCCTGTGATAACGACGCCCTCAGCACGACAGACTTCCTCATCGCCATCAGCGTAGTCGGAGGTACCCTATTCATCCTTTTGGCGACCCTCCTTGGCCTAGCAATTGCCGCTGCAAAGCGTGCATCTCGGCAGAGGAGAGAGAGCGGTATTGCTGGCACGGAGCTCGGTCGCATGTAAACTGAGTAAGACGGCTGATCTGCTTGCGCGATGATGGTCCCTCAGCTAACCGCCTGGCAGAACAGTGCTTGCAACAGCAACCAGCCGACGCATATGCCCATTGACCGTTGGCCAACTCCACCGTGGTCGTCGATTTGGGGCAGCTCGTACGTCGAGACTAGGCTTTATCGCCCAAAGCACCCCGATATCTTGCTGCTGGGCGTCTTGATTGGGACCGGGTCCATCGCGGTCCTCTTTTGCATTACCATCGTCTCCTTCAGCATCGTTGAATGGAGAAAAAGAAAACAAACGGCGCGCCAGAATCGAGGCGCAGAGGAAACCGAGCTGGGGCCGCTTCCCGGACCTCTGGCACCCGAGTAAAACAATAGTCCATGACCCAAACTATGTCAACGGAAGCAAAGTGCTTGATCCCTTTTCACCCGTTCATCTTCTTCTGCGGCGGGACAGAAGCAGACAGCATACTCGCTTGGATCCCTCTGACAGTCTTGCTCAGCATACCTGTTGCTCTCCTGGTCCTCGTGGGCGTTTTAGGCGGCTGCTTCAAGGCCGTGGACTGGATAAGGTCGAGAAAACAGCTCAAGGCCGAAGTTGAGAACGGTGTCGAGCTCAATCCACTACCTAAACTCCCTTACTAAAAAACCAGTCAACTTGACTTTGCGAGATGTAGGAGATCTCGGACGACGCAGCCTTGGTGGGCCTCATCACCACCCTCGGCGCCATTGGCCTGGCACTCGTCGTCGGCTTGGTTTGGGCGTGCTGTTACGCTTGCAAGAAAGCCAGAAGGCGCAAGCAGCAAGAGATCGAGGACCGAGACATTGAATTTCAAGATATCGAAAATGGCGACAGCGGCCTCAGCAATGGTGTGCAGTACAATCAGTGACGGCTCATCCAATTCAATGTTGTGCGAAAGTTTTGGGGCCATGTTGGAGGGCCTGCAGGGCATCAATTATAGACCCTTGAAGCTTGGCACTCAGAACCCCTGTCAGGGCAGCCAATCAGGCAAGACCAGCTCGACCCACCCCTCGCGTCGTCACCACGGCTTTGGAGCTTTCGTGTCGTTTTGGAAAGCTTCCCCAGTCAATTGACCACGTCGCCCATATCAACGACGAATTACACAACAACTTATCCACCTAGAACCAACCCTCACTCCCTTTGTCGACGCAATTCATTCGGAGCTCAACATGGCTCCCAAGAAGACCAACTCTGCTGGCTCTGCAGCCTCGTCAAAGGAGTCCTCGCCTGGTCTCCTGCAGGCCGGCGTGCAGAGCGTGGCTGGAGATGCCCAGAAGGTCTGGGATGGATATTGGAAGATCACCACCCACCAGACCAAGTTGATTGACATATTCATGGCGTTCCTGGTGCTTGTTGGCGGTCTGCAGATGCTATACTTCCTCGGAGGTGGCCGCAATGTGGGTTGCTCCTTACCCTTTCTTGCGTATGAGCTTATTCAGAGGACTGACTTGGTGACGATGCCCACAGCCTTACAATGCTTTCCTCGCCGGTTTCATTGCCACTGTCGGTCAATTCGCCCTCGCTGGTACGTCGCAGCCGCTTTGAACCCCGATCCAAGATGATCGAGAGCAAGACCTAATATATACAATCGCTGCAGTCTCCCTTCGCATGCAGATTGTCGAGCAGAACAAGGATTCATTTTCCAAGACCACTCCTGAGAGGTGCGAAACCAGACCGTCGGCCCAGACCAGAGAATATGTACGGACACTGACTGACGGGAGAGTAGATCCTTTGCCGACTTCATATTCGGCAGCTTGATTCTACACTTCTTCTGCATCAACTACATCAACTGATGGAAGCGCAAGGACTGAGCAGGAAGCAGTTGGGGAATTGCATTGGATTCGCATGGCATTTGTGTTCCCCTCGTCTAGGTCACCACAGTCACCACAGTCACAGGCAGACACGACTGTACAACTTTTAGGGCATGGAGTCTAGAGGGGAAAGGGCAACAAGGCGAGCATGATTCCCGTACAAAATTGATCAAGGGTATTTCTTCATCGCCGCTGCTATACCAGTCCAACAACAACATGCTGTCTAGAGTGTGTGTTCTATCTATGCCGTCGCCTCATCAAGGTCACTCTGCCTCCTCTGGTTGGGGGGTGTCTGCTTTCGGGGGACCCCCCATCGGTGGACCCCCTGCCTTTGGTGGAGGTGCGAGTGGGCTCTTGCTTCGCGTCGTCTCGGGCCTGTCCAGCTCTCTGCTCTTCTGCTCCTGCTCATTGAAGTAGTCGTCCATATTGTTCCCGCCACGATTTGCCTGCCTGTCTTTCTTTTTACTACTCCTCGGTGGTGCATTACCAGCTGGCGGCGGAAGCGCACTTGTCAACTGTGCAGGCACCAAGAAGTCTCCACTACTCTGCTGCTCCGGAGGCGGCCCTCCTTGGTCTGCTGGTGTGATGAAGTTGGCCCCTCCGGATACCGGTACAGTCGCAGAGAAGGGCGTCTTCTCCGACAACTCCCCGCCGTCAAACAACATCTCGCCGGGCGCGTTGACTGGCTCGCTCAGCGGCGCCGGCAGGCGGTGCAGCGCCCCGTAGCCCAAGACACAGCCCAGCGCGCCCTCGCCGCCCCACTCGCGGCTCGGCTGCAGGGTGACCTCGCGCGTGACGTCGTACTCGTTGTTGTAGACGTAGAGGCGCAGCGGGCGGCCGATGTGGTCCTCGACGATCTCGGACAGGCCGCTCTCGCCGTGCAGGGCGCCCTCGGGCGAGCCGAGGATGTAGTCGCTGTAGGGCAGGAGGCCGGCGAGGTCGGCGGGGGAGCCGGCGGGCACGTCCAGGACGTGCCAGATGTTGGTGACGACGGCGAGCGAGGTCCACTGCAGGGTGAGCCCCAGCGAGGCCGCGTCGGGCGGCACGGGGACGTGGGCCGTGCGCGTGCGCTGGCCCTTGGCGGACCAGAGGCCGAGGGTGACGGTGCTGCCGGCGCAGTTGCGGATCTCTTGGGCGAAGAGGTTCGGGGAGGGGTCGTCCTGTTTGGCCGAAAAGAGAAAGGCATGCGTCAGTAACCTTCTTGGACACTAGTCCTGGAGGCATCTTGAGTGAGAAGGTAGGTCATAGCGTACGATCATGCGCCCATTGATGCCCACGATGAAGTCGAACCACGGCTCGATCGCGAGCTGGAGGTTGGCATTGCGCAGGACCTGGAAGCCAAAGAGCCCTTGCTGCTGCTTCTGGCGGGGATCCTCGCCGTCGAGGCGGGATATAAAGCGGTTGAGAGCGTTGAACATCGTGCCGCGTCGATTCTAGGGATTGGGCGAGGATGTCGGAGAAGTACACGGTCGTGATGTGTAGCGCTCGGCGCAACAAGGTGCTGTCGATCGTCAAGCCTTTGTCAAGAGCGGCCGGCGCGCGACGTGTCTGGAACCTCTCGAGCTGGAGCAGCCCCTGTCGTCAGCATGCCGCGGCAGCCAGCTTTCAGCCTTACCCCTGGCCAGAGCTCCTCCCCTAGCGCCGTGGGGCCACTAATGTGGAGCTTCACGGCCCGTTAGCATGCAGTGGAAATCCCTGCTGTGAGCGATCGGCCACTAACAAAATCTAGGTCGACTTCAAGAAGGCTTCATCGTTATCCATGTGTTAGAATCTGTCGTTGCAATGCACTGATCCGGCGCCACTCCAACTGTATGTGAAGCGTCCTCCTCGAAAAATGTTATCATCTCATACCGACGTTGAGACCTATTCAGTGCTCACTGTTCACCCTTGAGCTGAGGTTTATGAGGCCCCTTCGTCTGACGTCTCGACTTTCGTCATGGCTCGAGGACAGAGACACAAGCCGCAGGGCATCATGGCCCCGTCAGGACCACTGCCTCTAACTGAAGAGTGCAAGCACTATTATGACTCCCATGACATGCCCGCCAAGATCAAAAAGTAAGCAATGCACACCATCACCAACCACGGTTCCCCGATCCAGGCAAAACGGTCGAGCTGATCAAGGTGGTATATCAGGTATTGGCGCCAGAGAAATGAGCTTTTTCGGCTCTACGACGAGGACATTTACATGACCGACGACGCCTGGTTTGGCGTCACCGCAGAGCCCATAGCCGAGTATGTCCCACATGCCCCTCTGAACTCACACTCACACTCACAAGACCCCCCATTCCGACCCCTTATTCCGTCCCCTTCAAATATCATAACACCTCCCCTGCCTCACTCTCCGGACTCCCCGCCCCGTACTCACGCGACCACAGCGAGATCGCCGCCGAGCTGGCCTCCAAGAACCACCACCCCCTCGCGCGCCCGCCGCGCGTCATCGTCGACCTCTTCGCCGGCGCCGGCGGCAACACCATCGCCTTCGCCACCTCGGGCCACTGGGACACGGTCGTGGGCGTCGAGATCGACGGCCCCACCCTCGCGTGCGCCCAGCACAACGCCGCCGTCTACGGCGTCGACGACCGCATCGTCTGGGTCCACGGCGACTGCGCCGAGTTCCTGGACAGGCTCAAGTCCCACCCTTCGCGGGGCGCGCTGGACCCGGCCCTCCTCCGGCAGCTCCGGCCTCAGCCCTGCGACGGGGGCGGGGCCGGGGCATGGGAGGGCTACGGCGAGGACGCGCACATGGCGGCCCTCGCGCGGGACGTCCAGCTCTTTGCGAGCCCGCCCTGGGGCGGGCCCATGTACAAGGGCGACGACGTCTTGGACCTGGACGCCATGGAGCCCTTTGGCGTGGCTGAGCTGCACGCGGCGTGTGCGCCCATGGCGCATGCCATGTTCCTGCCCAGAAACGGGGATCTAAACCAGCTTGCGAATTTGGTTCCGGACGACGCCGAGAACAAGCTGGACGTCGTGCAGTATTGCATCAACGGGATAAGCAAGGGCATAGTGGCTTACTACCCAGCCGAAGGGACTCAATCAGACTCGTGAATGACGAGGTGAGCACGGCGAACTTGCAATGAGTCAATGATGCAGTCTCAATGTGTAAATGGGTATTGGGAGCTCCTGAGCTCCAGCTACAAAGTCTGTCTACCTGAGGCCACTAGAGCTGTCTGACGATACTCGTCTCGTCAAACACGTCCTTCAGCAACCCTTGGGCACACGTCTCCCAGTCGAGCGGACCCATCGCATACGTCGACTCGAACGCGAAGATGCTCAACTGGCCGAAGAACGGCCTAAGGATCTTGACCACTAACTGCTCCCTCCCCTCAATATTAACATCGTCTTGAATCCCGCCATTCCCGAGGAGTGGCCTCCTGCCGGAGGCTTGGGCTGTCAGGAAGGCTGTGACCTCGGTTTGTGGGCTTGGGCCGCTTATAGCCGACCCAAGTTCTTCAGAAAGCTCGTCGACCAGGGCGACGGGTTGGTAGTTGGCTGGTCGGTACACGGCATCGATAGTGTCTGTCACAAACAACCATTCGTGGAGCTGGAAGTCATCCGGAGCGACGCAGACCAGAAGATCCAACAACTTGCATGCTTGTAGCACCGAGTAGTTGTTATACGCCTCCGAGGCAGTGCTGTGGTCAGGTGTTGCCACCGATGAGATGGCAGCGTGCAACTCGGCGTTGATCACAGGCCAAATGGGAGCAAGATGTATGGCGCTCGTCTTGAGGACCAGCGCGCGGACGACCATGAAAAGCTCTGCGCGTGTCGTCGATGATGGGGAAGACGTAGCGGTAGCGGCTAGCAATTCAATGAGTTTGTCCAAGATGCTTGGAAGTTCTGTGACAAATGCGTCCTCCGCTGTCGCCAGGATGAGAGTGGCCATACGGCGAAGAGTGAGCTGGGTCTTTCGATCGGCCTCGAGTCTTGCGGACGTTGCTCCCACACCAAATACTATGCCGGCTGTGGTTGGCGCGGTGATCCTGCTGAGCAACTCAGGCATCCGGTCCTTGTCTGTAATGGTCCACTGCCTAAGTAGCGGCAGCCAGTCGTCTTGGACCAAGGACACGCTGGATGCGAAGAAGCGAGCATCGTTGAATGCCTCTGTGACATCCTTCTTCCACGTCTTTTGATTTCCTGGCAGCCTGGAGAGTTCCTGCAGTAAGACCAATGTATTCTTGGAGAATGTATCCGGAAAAGCCTTCGCACGTAGAGCGGGACCGATCACGCTCGTTGAGATGGATGTTGCAGCCGACAGTACGCGGTCATTCTCGACCAAGATCTTCGGGAGGTTGGGGACAATGGTCGATAGGATGCCAACAACGTCGTCTGCGCGTTCTTTTGGATTTCGACTCCGGCTGACTTGTTTGGCTGATTGCAGTAGTTTTGGCTTTTCAGATGTGCCGTTGGCACCATCATAAGAGGATACAGGTCGTGTCGTGAAGAGAGCAGTCAGTAGTCGAAGGAAGAGGTCCTGTAATGGCAAAGTCAGTAGGAGGCGTGGCCCAGCAAATGTGACTAGCACTTACACCAAGTTCTCGACGCATTTTGCGCTGCTCTCCAAAGTTGGTGTTGTCAACCTTCTCTCCCAATATCGCCGCGAACTCCAGAAGGCTAGGTAGGGTCTGCCTGTGCGGGAACGGATTGGTCAACAGGTCTTTGAGGAATGTGATGCAATCTTGCCAGATCTCGTCCATAGCGTCGTCCTCAAGTGACTTAGCATAGTCCACCAAGAATATGACGATGTCGGTGTCATGGAGGTTGACTGTGAGGTTCGACTTTCGGGAAGGGTCCAGGGCGCTAGGGTTGGTGCGGCTGTAGATTGAGTTGAATATAGCCGGGACCGTGTGCTTCGGTCGAGAGCCATCGAGAGCTGGAAGTAGGTTGAAGACCTCGACATGCGAAGAAGACTCCGAGTCATCCAGAGACTTCCTCCAAATATCGATGACGGTCTCCAGGCACTCCAGGGTCTCCGCGGCAAACAGGTGCTCGAGGAGCCTTCGTGCACGATTCCTCATGCGAAGTGATGTGTAGTTGAACGAGGCTATGGAGCTTGAGTTTTGGTTGGCCGCGTCGCCGCCTTGGCCCCAAGACCATATCTTGAAGCAGATCCTGACCGCATCTTGGAAAGCCAGTAGGACCGTCAACCTGTCATTCGCTGTGGCACTTCTCAACTGGAGAGACTCTGTCGAGAAGACCCCAGAGACCATATTTCCAAAGAAACTTTGTGGTTGGTCCTGGCCTTTTACTACTGGCGTACGTGCCTCCTCTAATAGAAGCCTGTCGTGGCCTTTGGCTAAGACGTGTTCCAAGCCATTCAGAAAGGATATCAATGTCGTCTCCGGTGCATTGAGTTCGTCCACCGATTCGTGCTCAGAACCTTTAAACATCTTCTGCAGGCTAGCGAAAGTGCTCCCGATTTGATCACACAGAGTGCCCACGAGAGGGATGAGTACCTGGAATATCGAGTCGGCGTAATACGGCAGACACTCTGTCAAGAAACTGATCCAACTGTCCAAGACAGGTCGACTGCTTGGCGATGACAAGCCAGACTGCAAACATTTGAGCAACGCCGCCGGCGGAGGAGGAAGCTGCGGTGCCTTATCGGCAGAGACCGAGCCCCGTTGGCTTGCGGTATCAGGGCCTTGTCTCCGTTTCTCATTTGTAGGCGAGGGAGGAGATTCAACGGGCGAAGATTCCCGGAGCTTGAGTGAGGCGAAAACGACGTCTAGCAGCAGAACCTGCACGTAGGGATCTGACGAGTCCAGAGATTGGGCCAGCCTGTTGATCAACACCTCTTCAAGCTGCAGTTTTGCCAGAGGCGCAGCGTATGGACTGAGGAGAATCTGGTGTAGAACCAGCAGGGCACTCCGGACAAGCTGTGCGACTCGAACTCGGATATCGCGGTCTCCAGACACCTTGTATTGCGAAATACACTTGAGACAGACCTGCAGCAGGAAATATTGGATGGGAACATCGTGATCCGTGCCCGCTATTTTCATTAGCACCGCGCCTGTCAGTTTGGAAGCAAAGACAACATACTCAACTGCGACAGGCTCGGGAAGTCGTCAGGGGATACTGTCTTCGTAGCTAGTATGCCCCATATTGCATCGGGCGCCCATCTGAAAACATTGGAAATAGTCCTCAGATAATAGATGCAAAGGTCCAAATCGTCGTCCTCGGTAAACGCATCTTGTTCCTGCGAGGCATTGATTGTTCCTGGGAGGCTCTTAAGAAATGGTAATCGCACGAACTGCGACGTCAGGATGTAAAACATTCTACCCGCCAGTCATGTTAGCAGTATGCCTTCAATACTCCCCAATGCTCCGAATGTCTTTATACTCACTTGTCAATGCCAACAAGGTTATTCAGCCAGGTCTTGACAGCCATGAATAGTTGGGTTTTCTCGTCAAGAAGGGCGTCCAGCATCAAGAAAAGCGGCCGTGTCAACATTACCTCGTAATTGTCGGTGCCAGACAGTCTAGGGAATGACGCTGGGTCCCCGGCCGGTGTCTTGGGCGTCTTGGGCGTTCTCCTGTCTGGACCGGACGGACTATCCTGTAGACTGTGAGACCACAGAATACTGAAGCTTCTGCCAGATTCTGCCGGCCGGATGGAAAAGGTACCGTCGACGTCGTCTTGCCTCATCAACGAACAAAGAGCTGCCTCGATATCGCGGCTTTGTGGTGTCAGGGCCGTTTGAAGTAGCCAGAGACTCCGCACAGTCTCGACATGGTACCGCGGTTCTGAAGCTGAAAGAAAGGACCAGGCATGTCGTACAAGGGGGCTAACAAGATCCGAAAGGTCGTTGTATGCTATGCGATTGGAGGAGTACAGGCGAGTGGAAAGGGAAAGGATGGACGAGTAGGCAGTGAACAAAAGAGAGTCTTCAGAAGCACGAGTGTGCAGGGCTGCAAGAAGACGCGCATGGTCGAATGGGGTATTTTGAGGCGTCTTCGATACCAGCAGCATCAAGATGCGGCACTTTACACTCAGGTCCGAGACTGATTCCTTCCGCGCTAGACTGTCACAACCCAAACTGCAGGCTCTTTGCAGTAGAAGCTCTCCGACCTCGCGACTAGTCAATGGCGTCTTGGCGACATCCAGGTTTCCTTGGTCGTGAATATAAAAGTCCCTAATCTTGACGAGCAACTCCATACTAGGAGTGTCGTCCGATTTCTTGGGTTGTGTTGGTGATGGTGTCGCTTCTTTCTTGCTGGGAAAGGCTCGGTCTGGTATAAGCTCGAGCAGTTCAGCCGCGATGCCAAGCGCAGCGGTGACCAAGTCATCATCTGCCGCCGTCTGCTTGCTGGCTTCATCTCTGCGTCTTGTGTCCTCAATCATGCAGAGAATTGCCAGGACCGTCAAAGGTGCATGAACTGTGACCATTTCTTCCTCCCGGACGTTGAAGTGCTTCAGTATGAATCGGACCAGAGCCAATTTGTCTGATCGCTCACGAGCAGTCGCCTCTCCTGGTCCAATTGCCTGAGCCATCTGACCGAGTAATTCGCCATAAATCAGACCGCTCTCCACGCCGTCAAAGAAGGTGCTAGCGCTTCGCATCACTTCGGAAAATTCGTCCTTGCTGGAGGAGCGGCTCTTGAAATTTCTGACGCTATCAACGATTGGCAGAAAGACCTCGGGCACCACGAGTCCGCCGATTTCCCACCTATCCATCAGCGACAGGCAGACACGGTATGGACGTGCTTTTTCGGCAGCACTCGTTTCTGGGGCGTCCCGGATGAGGGAGAGGAGCGCATTGGTCAGGGGCTCGAGTCCATATTCCTCGAAATAGCTTGTTCGTGTTGCAAGAACACCATTCTGGTGAGGCGGAGGAGACGTGGGCGACGCTATGCCACTTTCTGGATCACCGCCTGTGGGCTCCGGGCCGAGGAGCCAAGTCCACAGCCTCCTGTTTAAGCTCATCTCACGCCTTGTGACTACACCGGCAGCAGCTTTCAGCAAAAGTTCGAGGTCATTTTGCTTGACTCGCGTCTGGAGGACCTTCGAATGCAGAGGAAGGTGTGTCACCAGGAGATCCAGAAAACCGCGCTGAATAAGTAGCTGCTCATCTGCAAGGCCTGCCGCGAAGCATCGCAGCAGCAGTCCCGGCTCCGGTGTAGTCACAAGCTGAGCCAATTTGGACGACGTCTCAGCCTCTGACCCATTTGTGGAACCCCCTTGGGGCGATGCTGACGCGACCGAGTGGCCCAACTTGGGAAGACTTCGGACAAGATACGCCAGAGCTCCGGTGCGACGGCTTTGGCCCGTGATGGACGCCAGGAAGAAACACTGCCAAAAATAGTCGTCCCCCAGGGAATGTACTGGCGAGATTTCTTCTGAATCTGGAGGTCTTATTGTCTTTTTGAAGCGCTCCATGAGCTTCAAAGTCCGATCGAAGTCCTCGGCTGTCTCCTCCTCCAATCCCGGCAGCAAGGCCATCACGACAGACTTCATGGCGGGCCGGAGAGCGCGCGGATCCAGTTCGAGAAAGTGTCGCTCAAGCAGGTCGAGGAAGGGGGTTCGCACAGAAAGGGAGGCAAAGGACAGGGTCGGCGCCAGTCCCGGAAGGTAAAGTGGTAGGTCTCGCGAGAGGCCATCTTTCCCAATGATTTTGAAGACGTAATTGTATACTTCGAGGGTCTTCTGATGGACACCAGACGGCAGGGATGGATTGAGGCATTGAGAAAGTCGTTTGGCAACGAGGGCTTTCGCAGGGACGGTGTGAATGTTCTGGTTGCGGGCTTGGAGGGCCTACAGGAACGAGCGTCAGTTACTGGCACGCGCAGATCCGTGATGGAGCAGGAAGGGATCGCACTTTCAGAAGTCTATTTAGGAAGGAAATGTAGTCTGCCCATTCCTGCAGGGCGGTCTCAAAAAGTGTGAGAGCTCGTTCAACGCCCACTGCGTATTTTCGGTAGGTTTTATCTCGTGTCGGCGCATCGTCCTCTGTGCAAGCGCTCACAGATCAGCTTTCCACATCAAGTCACTGCACGTCGGCAATCCGTCTCCCAAGCATCTCTGCGCTCACCGGCACTCAGTTGGTTCCGCCACTGTCTCGCAGCGGTGGGAGTGTCGCGGCCGGGACTCTCTGGGGAGATTGGCCTCTGCGGCCCAGGTTCAAGGGACATATTCCACGATGCTGTAGGATGGCTGGACAGCTGAGAACGTGGGGTTCTCTCGATTTGATGGGAGCGACAGTTTCATTGCTGCATTGGATAATGAATGAAATGCTGTGACTCCCTCGTTTGGAGCTGCAGCGTAGGTGCGCAAGGGAGGGATGAGTCTCCGTTGAACAGCTAGCTGTACATCGCAATGGCAGTTCCCTTGGTTGCGTGTCGCCATGTACGTCAAACGGGTACCCCTGTCCGGGCTCTTATCGATAGTCTCTTAAGCACGATATGCAACAAGCAAGCATGTCCGAGCAACTTCGAAAGTGCACAAAGGGGGGGGGGGTACCTTCACACTCAAAACACATTTTCTGAAGGCGAGAATTTTGATACGCATGGTGTGAGAGAAAAAGCAAAGAAGAGAGGAGGAGGAAAAATGAAGATATAGTCCTTTGAGCGGTGGACCGGCGGCCATGTGGCAGGGGCACACTTGGTCTACTTCAGCCATCTTTTTTGTGCTTACCTACCTAGGTAGGTAGTGTGTAGCAAGGTGCTCAAATGCAGCAAGTCAAATGGATTCGATTCTAGTACAGCAAAGGCATCTGCACTCTCGATATTCGAGTATGCGATATGTGCTGCTTTTCTGGCGGAGCATGGAGTTAAAGCGGTCTGCGTTGAACTGCTACTTTTCGGCGTCGACGAGGAATCAGCAAATAGTACGGGTATGTTCAAGTGTGCATGACACCAAACTTGGAGAGTCAATTCTGATTACAAGCATGCCAGACAGCACTGTGATTTCTCTGGCGGCACAGCACACTACCGCCCACTGTAGCTCTCCAAGTTTCTCTTAAATGAAGGCCATCATGAATCAGTCTGATTAAAATCACTGTATGTGATCAAAACTGTTGGTCTCAAACTCGGGGGCTCGATTGAACCAAGAACTTGGAATGTACTACTGAGATGGTCACCTGGACATGCTCAATGGGACTTGACTCATTGACACCTCAGGCGTTGTCATAAAGTTCACTCCATATGGTGCCAGTTACCCGATTCGGCCACCATGGTTCCTCTCCACCAATGGTGTGGCAAGTGCGGCGAGGCTGAGAACCCGAGGGCCCCGCTGATCAGGGCCACATTGCAGTAACAACCACACCACTCAGCATACCCTGGGCGCGATCAAGCCAAAATTTGTGTCTCAAGCAGGAGCAAAGTCTATGACGCTCCGCCTGAGCAAATTCGACGTGGAAAGATAGAAAGATATGGTAGTGTGTGCATTCCCAATCAAGCAGACTTGATTCATCGGAGCCTGAGGTGTGACAATAGCTAGACAGACTTTGCAATAGATGGGTAGTTCAAGAATATTTCGTCTATAAGTGGGCTTTTCCTTGCCCTGGAAAATTTGTCAACCGGTAGCAATCGATGATGGGCCTGCCTTCAAACATAGTCATGACTCCGATTGCGACGACGGAATTCATCCACCCGTATGGGCTACCGCCTGCCGCCTCGAAGGTGATTTGGGTGAAGTACTCGGCTTCGTCCTGGCTGACGGTCATGGGCCCTCCACGCCTGGCGGACGAACCCGTCGAGTCGGGCCCCGCGAGAAACGTCCCGACGGCGTTGACGAGAATGAGGTGGCCGTCGTCCGTCTTGAGCGTGTAGCGGGCGTTGAGCCTGGTGAACGGCTGTGCTGGACGATCAGCGGGAGCCGTTGGGGACACAGGAGGCGCTGCACGCGTACCTTGGAGCTCGGAGAACCTGCTATGCGCTGCGCCCAGTCCGCGCCGCTGTTCTTCACTATCTTGCCATTGACGTGAGGGCCCATCACGGTCCCACCCGTGATGGGCAGGATCAAGCGAGAGACGCTGGATCCGAGGCTGTTTGGTATCGCGGAGGAACCAGGGTCCATAGAAGCCACGATGCGGTAGATGAAATCGAAATGCGGCTCGCGCATCGGAGGCTCACCCGATGAGAATCTGTTGCCTGGGGAGGGCGTGTGCTTTGAGTCCATTATCGCCTCTCGGACTTTGGCAAAAGATGTGGTCGATCCTGCTGCCATGTGACCCAGGTGTTGGAGAGCTGGGCCGTTTGTTCCCATCCCCAATCGGCAGTCAAGTACAGTAGGGTTTGGGGGGGGGGGGGGTTTTATCCGCCGTTTCAAGCCACTAGCTTCTCAATGTAGCTACATATGTACCTGACCGAGTCTACATAAAGCTCGCATTCAGCCGCTACCCATGGTGGTGAGTTCGTTGGATGCAGGACGAAAACCACAAATTGGTATTTTTGTAGAACCCTGGATGGCACCGCCTGAGTGGTTTGGCTCGTCACATACAGGTTTACATCAACGCTGTGCTGCCTTTTGTCGGTATCCCCCCCCCCCCCAGCATGGGACAGAACCAACGAATGGCCCGGAGAGCGAACCGACACACAGACTTGGAGGATATGGAAAAATTCTGAGGGAAGAGCCGGAGAGCTTTACGCCGGTTGCAGTTCACGTTGCAGTTCACATTGCGCCTTGCGGTGACAGACTGGAATGACATGGTACAATTTCCTGTCTGTTGTATAGCAGCGTCAAATCGAAATTCATTGACGTAATGCAGGTCGTTCTATCGTGTTGATGCCGGCACCGTGGCGCACACTCTACCACATTTTTGTAATTCCAGTCCGAACGCCCGACCCATGCCATATACCTCATTGCCAATGCCCTCATCTACTTCTCGAGAGCAGAAGAAGGCAAGGTGGCCACCTTCTCCTTGAACAACTTCTCAGCTCCCGCCCAGACTGGGTCATTTCGCCAGTCGTTCAGCTTCAGCAAATGTGGCAGCAAGTCATTACTGAAGGCCTCAGACGCTTCCCGTGGCAACAGTGAAGGCAAGTGGTCGATGCTGATCACCGACAGCGGCGGGCCCTGCTCCAGCTCGACGGGCACGGTGGGCTTGTCGAAGGTGGTGGCGATGGTGTAGATCGGCACCGGATTGAAGGGGTTGGTGGTGTCGGCGGACACGTCGCAGACGACAGACAGCTTGCGGTCTGCGCCCGCGGCCTTGAGGGAGTCGCTGTTGACAAAGTGAGGGATCTTGGAGGCCAGGTAGATGCAGTTGACGAAGATGTCGCTGTCGGTGATCTCCGGGAAGGGTCCGCCCTTGGCGGTCTCTGCCATGTCCCACTTGAGGATGTTCTCGTCCGGCACGCCCGCGCGGAGGCACATGTCGACTGCTCCCTTACCACAGCGGCCTGAACGTGCGAAAGTTAGTTCCTGCTGGGGGAGACCATAGATGGAGTGGAGGTTATTGACTCACCAAGAGCACCGATCACAATGACTCGCGGCAACCGCCCAACCTTCTTCTCGCCCTCTGCCAGCGACTTCTTGACGTCCGCGATCAACTCGTTCTCGTTGGGGTACGAGGACACACTGTTCAGAGGCTCCGAAGCAGGGTGTGTCAGCTGCCACGCCCAGTTCTCGAGGGCGAGCGCAGCACCGGCGAAGCCAGCATGGTACCTGTAGTTCACTCTATCAGCCAACCTCCCCATACTTGGTTATGTTGGGCCTTCCTGAATCTTTCTCTTACCCGAAAGCAGCAACTCTCCTCCCCGTCTTGGGATCCGCCAAGAACTCCAGGTCCAACAGCGTGCCCCCACCCCTAGGGAACCTCGCCAGCACCGTATCCCAATTCTCCTGTCCCTTGTAGCAGTGCGCAAACTGCACGTGAACGTGCTTGAGCGGGAAGGTCTCCTCGCGCAGCTCCTTGAGCCCGACGATGATGTGGTCGGCAGGCGCGTCGACCCACGACTCCTCCTCGACGATGGTGGCACCGGCAGCCTCGAACTCGGCATCGTCGAAGATGCGCGTGGTGCCGGACTTCCTGCCGCAGCCCTTCTCGACGTTGACCTTGTAGCCAGCCTCGATGAGGGTCTTGGTGGTGGACGGGGTGAGCGCGGAGCGGTGCTCGAGAGGCTTGGTCTCGGCGCGCAAGTGAAGGACCGTGGGCGCCATATTGATTGTCGTAATTGAGGGACGAGACAGGGGGAGTCTGCTTGGGGAGACGTTGATCGGGAGGGAGCGAGGGGTTCAATTGGTAAAATGCAGAGACGTAAGAAGCAAGGGCACGTAGGAGTCGGATCTCCAATCTCAGCAGAGCTTATATAAACAACCATCGAACGATTGACTCATCTCACTATTGTGGTCTGTCACAGTTTCGCATCCAAGCAGCAACAGCAGCAGCTCGACCCCTCCAAAAAAAATTCCCCACCGCCTCCGATGACCGGGCCAGGGTCCCAGAGGAAAACGAGAAAGTCAGACAACGGCCGGCAGCCCCTGGCGGACGACCCTGGTGGGCCCCAACCAGCCAACCCAGAATCAAATTTACCGAGAAGCACTCAATTTCAGGGGTCTTCCTCACCTGCTCCACTGGTTCAAACCCCCAGCCCCACGATTTCCCACCCCAGCTAACCTTGAAAGGTGGAGGAGGGCAGCTCCCGTTTCCAGCCAATATTCTTACGATCGCCAGAACTTCCTTTTCTGCATCGTGAACTGGCAATTGGAGCGTCAGCAAGATCGAGTGGACAACATTGGCTGTTTTTCAGACCTTAAGACCCAACCAGTGCTGCGGATTTGGCTCCCAAATCTGACTAGATCTTATTTTCACAGTACACATGGTACTTCTACAAGATCGCCTCAGCCTTGCACAGTCGTCCGACAAACTTTCACGGCCGCTACTATAGCTACTGAAGTATCTGTGCTTTCAAGATGGGCCTCTTCGACGACACGGCCTCCATCATCTCCCGCAAGTCCTCCTCCCACAACCACCATCACCACCACAAGTCCGACAGGGACAAGTACAAGCGCAGCAGCTTGTACTCCCTCTCGAGCCACAAGTCCCACCGCTCCGGGTCCCGCTCCCGCTCGCGCTCCCCCGGCGCCAAGTCCATCGCGGCCTCGTTCCTCGGGCTCGGCGGCGACGAGGACGAGCACCACCACCACAGGCACCGCTCCTCGCGGCACAGCGGGAACAGGTCGGGCTTCTTCGGGCTCCCCAACGTCTCGACGAGGAGCTTCTTCGGCGGCGGAGGTAAATTTGTTCTAACCCCCCTCCATCCCTCCCTCTCTCCCTTTTGAAATGTTGCTTCGGCTCCCTGGGGTGTGACAGTCCACACACGCTAATTCGGCAACCCACCCACAAAAGACAAACACCGCTCCTCCACGTCCTCGTACAGGCGCTCGCCCCGCCCCAACTTCTTCACCCGCGCCTACAAGCAGCTCAAGCGCCTCCTGCGCGACCTCGTCTACTACGCCAAGCGCCACCCCGTCAAGGTATTCACCCTCGTCGTCCTGCCGCTCCTCACCGGCGGCGCCCTAACCGCACTCCTCGCACGTTTCGGCCTGCGCCTTCCGCCCAGTTTGGAGAGATGGCTAGGCATGGGCGCCCGCGCCATGAGTGGGGATAGCATTGGGCTTGTGGGCGAGGCTGTGCGCATGGCGAGTGGCATGGGTGGGCGAGAGGGAACCGTGAGGGTGGAGAGGAACAGCTGGGAGCGGGATGTCGGTGGTGGTGGGTTCGGCGGTGGCAGCTGGGGTGGGGGCATGATGAAGAGTGTGAGGGACTTCTTCGATTAAGCTTCTCGCGTGGATGTTGCAGTTGCTGGGTCACGTTTACGAGTCATGATATATGATGAAAAGAGAACTAGGAAGGAAAATAAGGTGACATACGGGATATATACCTTCAGATACCACAATTAAATAATAAACTTGGTTTTTCTTCACGTCAGCACAAGACTCTTCGGAACGCACATCCACATTTTTTCGGGCTACGAGGCAGTACCGTTAAAGAAAAGCCAAATGCAATTAGCGGACTCGTTCTGAGTCCGATCTATCATTAAAACCACAATGAATACAAGCAAAATCACTTTTCCATGCTCCGTCATCCAAGCAAACATGGACTCTTATGCATGCTCACGCGCATGGAAGAGAACACACTCGGGGTATCGTGATAAGAAGATGTGATTATTTGCTGCCCTTCTTCCTGCGACTCGCCCCGCCACCACCTGATTTTCGTCTGAGCGAGGGCTTTGGAGAAGGCGCACTAGAGGCCACCTTCTTGGATCTTGTCACTCGCGGTTCTGGGGTCGGCTCCCGTTCCACCTCAACGATTATCTGCTCCCGCCCATTCGTGGTGGGCCCGGCCCTCGAGTTCCCAATGCGTGCGCCTTCGTCTACTTCGTCGCTACTATCGTCGTCGCTGCTGTCCTCCTCACTCGACGTGTCATCATCGTCGTCTTCCTCGTCCGGTGTGAAGTGGCGAGATTGGCGACGGGGTGCGCTACCACCGCCACGATAGGGGGATTCGAGGTAGGGTTGGCCTAGTGAAGACCCTGAGACGTTACGAAGAGTATTTGCAGAGCCAGCATGGTAAGGAGTCTGGGCGCCGGAGGTCATGTAGCGGAAAGGGTCGAGAGATGAAGGAACAGAAGGCATGGATGCTGATGGGTTGTACTGAGACATCCGTGGGTCGTCATAAGGACCGTTCCCACGAGAAGACCGAGGTCGCACAGCGGGGTCCGAAGTGTGTCGTGGGTTCGCGATGGGGCCAGGTTGCTGGACATAATTATACTGAAAGGGAGACGTGCTGCCATCCCGGTCCGAAGCTGAAACTCTGCTATGGCGTCGGCGGGATTCGGAAGTACCGGGTCGAGAAGAAGGGTGAGCAAACCAGCCCACAGGTGGTTGTGCACCTTGTTTGTCCAACGTCTCCGTAGAAGGCATCGCCCCAGAGACCCGTGGTGAGCGATTCTCCTTCTGAGAGATGGGTGCCAGCTCTGAGAGGGGCACTGCAATCCGTTGTTTCTTCTTCTTTTTCTTCGTCTCGCCCTCGACCTGTATCCGCCTCCTACGAGCCTCCAACGCAGCCAGTTCCTTTCGGCTCAGCTTGACGTCTTTCTTGCCCCTGGCCTGGGCTCGTCGTATTCGTCTCATGGCAGAATCGACCAACTGATCCTCTTCGTCCCGTGAAAATCGAGGGTTGCCCTCCTCATCCAATTCCGTGTCCTGATCCGAGTCGTCTGAAGAAGAGTCGTCATCCTCCGAGTGTTCGTAAGCATTATTTCTGCGGCGAGCCAGCTTTTCGCCCATGTCTATTCCCGTAAAACGTAGAGGGTCGCTCGAAAAACGTGTGCCTGTTGTCGCAATCAAACCAGCGCCTTGTGTATCCGAATCATCATCAGTGTCCAGCTCCTCCACCACCCTCCGCCCACTACCAGTGCTCCAGATGTTCTCAGCCGTATTGTCCCGTTTTCCTCGCCTCGATGGTCTTCCCCACTGGGGCGCATGTTTGGGAGCTCGCGGCCGACCACTTAGACCGCCTCCCCGGAAAAAGCCTCCTCGAGTGGCTTGTCCATCAGGGCCGCGTGGCCAAGAATGACGACGCCGCTGGCACCAATAAGCCACATGACGGTGGTGATTGGCGAGGCAAAGAGACCGATCGGGATAGCAACGACATAGAGGCCGGTGTAGAGCTGAGAGGTGGTAATGCGGGTCTGGCCGATCTCAAGGTCCTGACCGTTGAGCTTGCCGATCGCGTACATACCGGCGACGACGAAGATGATGTCGAACAGGAGCCAAGGGTTGGTGAGGAGGGAGTAGATGCAGAGCATCACGAAGATGATGGCATAGTTGCTGGAGAAGTGACCGAGGTTGTAGTTCACGCGGGACTGGGCTTCGGCGAAGTTGGCGGGCTTCGACAGCCGCTTAACGTCGAGAAACTCGGAGACGGGCCGGAGGTTCGCGAAACGGTTCGACATGGAGGTCGAGCGGAGGCTCTGGAAGCGGTCGCCAAAGTTGATTCGGGACGTCAGGGCGTCGATAGGGATCTGAATGCGCGACATGTTTGCGGTAGACTTTTGGTGTTGTGGTCGAGGTCGGGGAACGATGATGCTAATGCTGCAGTCCGGGGATCGATGTGATTGTTCTTTCCAGTCGATGCAGCAGATGCTAGGCAACGAGAGCTGTTCTCAAAGGAATGGGAGCCAGCAAGAAAAAGAGTTGCTGCTAGTTGTGGATCAACAAAAAGGGATGGGCAAGAGGCTGTGGCAGGGCCTCTGGTAAACGATGGGTCGGCAAACGACTGGCGTCCAAGGAGACGAGGGAGGTGTAAAGGAAGAAGGCAAGGAGTTGAGAGAGTGTGTGCAGCGGTCAACAGTTATTACACCCCAAATAAAGGCGCTAGAAATGAACTTCGGTGCCGGCGGTGCGTTCTGGCTTGTTGATCGGGGTTGGGAAGGTGCAGCTTGCTTGCAGGTTGGATGAGGAAAGAAATCCAGGAATCACAGGTACCGTACGAAGTAGTAAGGTTGCGACAGGGCGACAGGGCAGGACAGGGGCGTGCGCGACGGGGTAAAGATCCACGTCCGTCGACTTCGGTAACGTGGCCCCTGTTGTTTGGCAGGTTTGCAAAGGGCTGAACTGCTGAAGTAAATTAGGAAACGCGCTAGGGCCATCTCTGGGCGGGAAGGAAAAGGCCTGAGCCCCGGGCATCTTAGTCATCTCACACGACAACGCGATCCCACTCCTGGACGCCCTTCAACGACCGATGCCTTCGTTGTCTTGGACCCCAATCGTTGTTCCTGCATTGGGGTTCCCGTCCAAGGTTGGCAGCACGGCATGTTCCCCTCTGAGCTCACTCCACTCATTCACATCTTACCGCTCTTTGGGAAATCTGCCGTCGAGGTGAGGTCGAATCGTTGTCTGTGCCTCGTCATATCTCTCGGGCTTCACGAGTGCGTGCATAAATGCATGCCGTTACTCGTCGACCAGTGAGAGCCCTGCGCACCACTTCTGTGCATCGCATCAACCCTGCACCAGATGGCTACTAGTGCCGCGTACTAGTCCTAGTACTCGTTCTCTCCGAGGCGTGCCTTGGAGTGTGCTGGCAAGCTGGCAGGCTGGCAGGCTGGCTCCCGTCTCTGTGCCTAGCGTGGTGTTCGGGCACCGTCTTCCCCTGTCTAGCGGTGATGGCCTCACCTGCACTGCCTGCGCAATGGCACCTTGCCTTGCCTGTTGAGGGACGATAGAGACTATCTGACTGGTACTTGCATATACCACCCAAATATCCGCCACTATCTTGGTTGTCGAATTTGTAATCGGCACATTAGTGAAATGGTTGCAAAGAGCAGCAAGACTCATGACATGCATCCCGCCCTCGTGCTGGTCCTTGACGCTTATACTGTCAGGGCCTGACAACGAGACGAAACTATACGCCACGGTATGTACAGCTGAAGACTTGCCGTCACCTGAGGTGCAGACACGCTGTAGGAGGTCTCCCAAGTAAAAAGCGCCTTCCTGCTACGATTTCTCATTACCTATGTTCGTATCTGATCTATACCCAGGTAAAATTTTGACCGCTGCCTCACCTATGCCGAAAAGTCTGACCGTGGTCGCTTGTCAGAGGAGACAGTTCAAACGTTCCGAGCTCCGGGTCCGACGGTGTATTCGTGGCGTTCCAAGTATGCACGCTAATCCTGTGGCTGTTATCTGCTGCAGTCTCAAGACAGAATGGCATCTCGCAACAGGTCTCGGGAGTCGAAGCAGGAAAGCACCGCCCCAATTCTTTCATGATTCTTCTTCCCGCGAGCACGTCTTTCACAGACCTAATGCCATTAGTGGAATGGAACTAAGTGTATGGCAGGGATTTTGGGATCGCCCTGGTTAACGTCGCTTCTCATCAAACTAGGTTTTAGTGTGCATAGGCCTCGTTACTTTCGACCGCTTCAATACTTTCAAAATGTCAGTTGCGCATTCTGATTCTTGCACCTTCATCTTCCTGTACGACGTATCTCGACCGGAAGTCCTTGAGAGGCGAAGGGGCCTCTTGCCCAGGGCAGATCACGTTCCACACATGCACAAATGGCTATTATTACTGCTGACGCCAAGTCAGCGCGCGAATAAGCATCCCAAATTTTGAGGCCATGCCACCTTGGCACATGGACTCGGTCATGGGTTCAATGGCTGAAAATTCACCCTCCATAGATATGTTGCGGCTGAAGTCTTGAAGGATGCAGGGCTGTTTGGTTCACCGGTGTCTTATGGTTACCTAGGTACAGCGTAATGATCCTTCGCCGCGCCTCGATCTTCATATGTGTATGAAAATGACCCTGAGCGCAAAGTCCCCATGCATGAAAACATCCCACTTGTGGTGCTCTTCTTACCAGTCCATCAGGATGCGTCCCCGAATTCTGGAAACGACCGCGACTCTGCTGCTCCTCCCTGCGTTCCCGGCGGGAGTACGCTCAGCAACGCAATGTTATAATGTCGACGGCACTGATCCATCAGACGATTCCTTTCGCCCCTGCAACGCCAGCGCAGAGGTCAGTCCCTGATGTGCAAACAACAAAGGCACCAGGTCGGACATATGTATGTCCTCGGGGCTGTGCTATGCACAGGATGAAGGTTTTAGGGCCTGATCTACGTGAACGGCTGTACCGATCAACGTGGCGTAGCTTCCGAATGTCCTCATATCTGTCCCGATGGTGAGTAGTCCTCTGTGTGCAGAGAGCCCTCGCAAAGATCAAGTGCCTAACTGAGCCACATGTAGCGACCACCAACTGGGCCGGGGGGTCGAAAGTCAGCGCATGGAACGTCCTGCAGTGCGAAAAGGGCGTGTACTGCTGTCGCGCCGTAACGGACACGACGAACTGCTGCAGCAACAGCAGCGCTGTTGTGACGACGGACATCGGGACGCTGCTCCTAGCCACAGCCACCGCCACGGTCGGCACCGGGACCGCAGCATCGACCGTCACCATCACTGCGGTCGCCGGGGACGCGACGGACGCAGGCGACGGCGGGAACGGGACGGCGGCAAGCGCCAGCTGCGCGTCGGACAAGACCGCGGTGGTGGGCGGCGCGGTGGGCGGTGCTCTTGGGGCTGCCCTGCTCGCATCACTGGGCGCGTTGGCTTTTGTGCTCATGCGCAGAAAGCGCCAGGGCGGCACGGCTCATGGTGTTCCCCCATCCCAAGCGGCCCCTCCGACCTCTCCGAATTATCATTCGAAACCCCGGCAGCATCCGGGGGGCTCATACGTCCCGCCACAGGACCTTCCTCTCGGGGAGAGACATGAGATGCAGTGAAGAAGGCTAGATGCCTGTGATAGAACGACAAGCGTCGAGATTATACCTTTCACATGGCACGCAAGCAAGGCAGATCCAGTTGAAGTTTGAAGTTGAGTCTTCCTTGGGCGTAAACCCCATAAATGCGTGCCTACCTAGGTACGGGCGTGGTATCAAGGACGAGAGAAGCTAAAATAGCACCGCCTAATCACAATATCTTCATGCTACCGGGGCGCCGCAAATCGACTTGGGGTTGTTACGAATAATGGGGCTCGATTTCGCACTGTATCAGCAACGCTCGGACAAAGCTCGACGGACCTCGAGACGGGGCGCGAGAGGCTGAATCGGATCCTGCTGTTGTCCAAGAGGGCTGTGTGCTGTCAGATTCTCTGAAAGATAATGCATCTTAGAGGAAATGGAGAGACGCCCGTGGACGCCACAAGACAAATTTGTGATCTTAGAGAACTCTAGGGAATCAGCAGATTCCCTACATGCTCGACCCGATGCCATAACCTGATTGTGGGAACCTTTTCGCTTCAGACCACTGCTTTCTTCAGGGTAATGTCAGCTTTGTGTGCATTTCTGACCTCAGGCTTCATGAACCGCCAACATATGTATAGAAATCGTTCCATTATTGCACACCTAGGCAGGCGCCAGGACGGTACCCTTGGAATCATCAAAACCAGTGACACTCTCATACAATGGGAACCTGGGGGAAACATGGTGGGAAGTCTCGGGTGTCACTGGTCTCTTCCTCCGCAAGGATGGGGTCAACTCTCCGATCTCGAAAAAGCGACGACGTACGGGTAAGTGCCTTGGCTCGCGACCTCACGCCCTTTCAACGCCAAATTGAGCCTGAGCAGCACTGAATCTGCACCTAACCGGGCTCACTTCACCCGGCGCGTGGGCCAGAGTGACCGGTGTGAGTGACCAAGTCTGCTGCACCGCCGCTCACTTGCCTCAGCCTCCCCGCCCTCAACCTTCAATGTTATCAGTGCGTGATCAGCTAGGATGAGGAACACATGGAGATACGGCTGCTCGATTTCCGGTGCGCGTAGGGGCTGTGGGCATTATGTAACTTTCAGGCGCTGTCCGCGTGTTTATATATCCCTGAAAATTTTCTCGATAGGCCACCTCTTCAGAATCTCTATTCCGCTGTTGCCGGGCGCCTTTCCACTCGTGCTGTGACATTTATTGCTGCGTGACATGGTATTCCAGTTGCTGCTTGATCTCGTTTCCCCGCGGTGCTGCCATGTTTGGATCGGGGGGCCCGCCAGAGCAAAAAGCGACAGGCGGGTAAAAGGCGGCTCTTGGAACGAGCACCGGCTGCTGGCTGCCGTAGTATGATCCTGAATCGGTGCCTTGGCCCGGTATAGGGGCACCAGTGACGTGACTGCTGAATCTGGATTCTGTCACAGGTTCGCCAGGCAGCGCAACAGCGGAGAGGTCGTGCGTTGGGTCTTCTGTGTTGCTCCGTGGCTTCATCCGAGACCGGAGCCTCTGATAGTACGTGTCTGTTGGGGTCCAAACGGGCTTTGTCTTTTTGGCGGACCCGCTGAACAGCTGGGGGAAGGCGGAGAGACAAGAGGTGGTGATGGCTATGTGTCAGAAGAAGAGGAACGTCAGCACCCGCCGTCCGAATGGAGACACCGCTTCTTTCATTATTGTACACGAGGTCACGAGTTCTCAACATACCAAGAGCGGCTTGTATGCTGCTCCATGCCTCAAGGAAAGTTATATCGCGATATCGAGCTGCACCTTGCACGGACGATCCCATTCTGCTGGAGCCGGCTTGGGTCGCTCGAAGTATGGCAATAACGATGGTGATGATGGATAGGGAGAAAAGACTCATGAATGCGAATTTCTTCTTTGTATGCATCCGAACGTTCCAGAGCAAAGCGATCGTGATCAGCATAACTAACATCCATCATTAGTCCCAGTTGTCATATTTCCGCACAGTGTGCTTCGTACTTAGAAAATCTGAAATGACATCAACAGCCATATTGGCTTTGACAGCAGCCATGATAAAGGCGTGTGCCTCGGTCGAAGAGCACCTGGTTATGATAAATTCCAAGGAGCCAGCGTAACACCTCCAGTCATTATCGACAATTGATACCACGTAGCTGATCAAGGCGAAGGCGAGGACTGGCCACCAGATGTATTTCTGTCGATGAACATTGTTTCCGAGCCGCCTGAAAAAGAACAGGAATGAGAGCTTGACGAGGAGCAATATTGTGTAGAACAAAAGCTGCCAGATCAGTTGCATCATGAGAAAGCGCCTCAGGTCCGGATACAGCTGCGGTCCGGGGATCGCTTGACCACTCGAGGTCTCCGGGGCATCCAGAACCCGGTACATGTCCCCAGCGGACCATTGAAATAGACCTGTGGCGACCAGCAATAAGCCCTCTGCCAATACCACAAATGCATCGTCCCAGAACAGGCGGCGTGGTCCTCGGAGGCGAGAATATAGCCGGAAAAGTACAGTGAGCAACGATGCACCTGCACCAGTCCAGATGACTGCCCGATTATTGTCGTCAGCGCCGAGCGGCCTTTTCCATGAGCATTTTCGAGCAAGGCAAAGGACTCACAAGAAATGTCGATCTGCTCACGCCAGGATGTGGCTTTACTGCGGCTTCTTCGGCTCTTTCCATTGGCATGAACATGGTGCTGGATCGAGATGATACGATGCTTGCCCAGGAGGGCAAAGTACCAATTTCTCTGCGCAAAAAGAAGTTTGCAAAACTTGTACACACTCTTTTGCCATTCACAATAAACGTTGGGGAATAAGTGCGCTTCGTATTTACGGGGAAAAAATGAGAGTGAGAAGAGAGGTGGATTTGACGAGCCCGATTATATACTTGCCTAGTTGCCCATACGTTCTGAGCCCAGCCTTCTTGGACAGGGACCAGAGACAACAAGCCATTCGAGCCCACCTGAATAGCTGGGCAAGGAAAAGCAGGACTGTGGTTCACGCCACGTGGGGGCGGACACCACTAAGAATCCTGATGGTTAAAACATTTACGATGTCTCAGACATAAGCAGCATATGACAGCATGAACTTCAAGGCACCTATAGTCCTTCCAGATGTACGTATCTGATAATATGCAGCCCTGCTCTTCATGCAGATCAGCCAGGAATAGTGAGCTGCAACAAGGTCTATCAAGCATTTGAGAGTACTTAACTTGTAGCAGCTTTCCATGCATCTAGCATGAGGTCGCCATTTTCAGATTGATTTCAACATTCCGTTGCATACCTAGGTAGCCATAGTAGAATGGCACCACTTGGTTTGTTGATTGACTGTCAATTGGTCCCTTGTCAGATTCGAGCACGTTGGTCTTTGTCCCTTGCATGATGTTGCAGATATTGGGCTCGACCGCGGGTGGTGGTGGTGGTGGTGAGAGTCATATTGTTGTTAGTAAACAAGTACACGCTACCTAGGTAGCAATCTGAACTCACTCTGCATCACGGGAGCTATCAATTCCGCCCATTCACACATTCCTGAATGATCTAGTTGACATGTTGTGGTGGGCGATCGCTGTTCAGTGTCTCATCGCTGCGGCCCCGGCCCCCACTCCGTAACACCCAAACCGGCGACATTTTGCGCCTCAGCCAAGTCGAAGTCCAGCGGCAGCAGTTGACAGCACAGCCTGGAAAAGAGCCTAACTTGCAGGTCTTCGAGACGAACATTGTCGATGTTGCCTCAGTACACCATAAGGACAATGCTCGATCGACGGCCTGCTGGAACGGGCGGAACACTCGCAACGCATTCAAAATCACCAGCAGCTTGGCTTACCCTACCTAGGTATGTATACTGTGTGGCGAAGCCGGGCTGGATTTGATTCTCGTAAGCATGATCACTATAAGGTTGACGGCTTTTACGGTTCAGACTTTTGATAGGTATTCCGTATTTAGGTACTTAAATATTGAAAGCATGGGGCCCGCATCCACGGATCCAGCACCGGACATGATCCGGATCCGAGCCTTTTTTTCGCAGCCGCTCGGGGCATTTTTGCATTCGCCCGAGGTCCTGGACCAAATAAGCCAGAAATTAAGCATGCAGGTATCCACTGTTTCGTTCGAAGTTGTTTCACGTAAAATACAGTGGCTCCACTGCCCCATACTCGCCTCCGGCTGTCATACCGCAAATGCTTAGCATATCAATGCATACTACAACTCTGCGCCTACAGTCCAGAAGCACAATGCTCTGGGATCAATTTGGACCATGACAAGTGTTTGAGCCCCACTGAGAGACATTCCGCGGATGACCAACCGGAAAGGCCCGAGCAGATTCGCGGAGTCTCGTCACAGTGAGGCTTGCGCGGTGTAGAAATTATAGTGTACTCAAACGACATGCCAGTATATACTGAGATATACATCAGCACAAAGCTCCAGCCTCCAACCAGTCCTGCAGATCTCTTCCATTTCAACAGATGGGTACGAGTGTACCCTCTAGCTCGGGGTTAAACCTCAAGCAACGATTTGCTAGTGTGAACGTGTTGTCAGCTCTTACGATCCACAAGTTCCACATGTGCAGTGGTTGTATATATATTTGAATGAATTAGTCTCTGATTTGCGTCTTGACCGACTCGTTGCTGACTAGGTAAAACAGTATGGCATTATGAGAGCTTATTGCTACTTCCCAGCGGTGATGCTGTTCCAGATGACACTTCGAGTGCGAGAGGCATGTATCACCATGGATGTGACAGAGGCATAGCCTTTGAACCCGCATTCCAGTCATCGAAGACAAGTAACACGTGTGAAGCTTCAAGGTGCTGAATAATAGGTAGCTTTATACAGGCAGCTACACACCAGTATGTACATTGAATGTATAAAATAGTGTCTCCCGTCACGTTTCCCGTCCTATTACTGAGCGATACGGCGCTTGTGGAAGCTGGAGCGGTTCTGCCCAAGCTCCCTCTTTGCGTCCATATCTGCCACACTTGTTGCGTAGTCGCTGGTGCCGTGGTCAGGGTCCGCATCCGTCGCAGTGGTCTTGCAAACCGAGCCAGCGCCGTCGTCACCGTTGGGACCGCTGACGCCGGCGAATTCGTACTTCTCGTCGGTTGTGGCAATCATGTTCGTTGCGGCCTCCGGCCTGGCACGGCGTATCAGCATAGATGTTCCGGAGCCCAGGAGTGCGGGTCTCTGGATGCTCCCCCCCCCCCAGGAACGCGGAAAGAAAAAGTGGTACTTACAGCCAGCCGTTGATGAAATCGCCATGCGAAGAAAAGGAAGTACCGGAGGCGAGGATCAGCGGCGCATCGCCCGACCAGCCGTCGGGGAGCACGCTGTTCACGTCGTACCGAATGCTGAACCGGAGCTGCGGCATCACTTTCATGTCGGACGGGCACCAGTTGTCGGTCCCATACGAGCTCGACGTGTAGGTGTAGTTGAGGGTGTCCTCGTTCACGCAGTTGGGAAAGTACACCAGCGTCTGAAGGTACGTGCTGCACGTAGACGTCGGGAACGCGGCGGCGACCTTGTCGGCGGGCGCATCGTCGCCCTCACAGAACCATTCGATCTGGGCATTCTCATCCATCTCATCGGCTGTCTGCGCCTCTGCTGAGCCGGCCTTCATCATCAGGTTCTGGGGGATGGCCACTTCGGCGGGTGAAGCTCCGAGGTTGTAGTAAGCCGTGAAACGACCAACGGGGACTGGGTCGTACGTATCGCCGTCGTCGGTGGTATAGAGAAGAGTTGGGACCCCTTTCCTGATGTCAGCGTGATAAACACTTCCTCAAGAAAGCCTCGGGGGTCCCGGGGCTCATTGAAGACTTACAGTAAGTGGAAAAGTCGTTGGGATTCTCGGCCGTCGCACAACCAGCTTGCAACTCGGCAGACGTCGTCGTATTGATGGTGATAGCATCGGATCCAAAGAATGTGTGCAAATGGGACTTGTCATACTGTCCGGGGAATACGATCGGGTCGATATTCTTGTACATGAACATATCGACATCAATGTCGGTATAAGCAGCGACTTGCGCCACAAAAGCGAAGAAAACCTGGACACGCATCGTGGGCGGACTGTAGTTGAACGAATGAAATAAAAATCGAAACGAAAAACGAATGGATGCCAAATGAAAGATCTTGGTCAAGAAACAAAGTTAGAAACAAAGTCAGAAACAGCTTTGTTTATATGCTTCGTCGCGGTTGGGAAGGGCACCAGACCTCCCCCTACTCGCCTCCCTTTCGAGCCTCGCCGCATGTGGATGCGTCTAAGCGCGAGGCTGCGTCGTCTGCTGCCGCCAATCGCGAAACATGCATAACAGCCACACTGGGGCCCGCTAAGCGAGTCTCCAGGGTTCTCTATTGGTGACAGCTCTTGTTTAGGGAAACAAATCCGTGTTGATGAAACAAGGGTGATGGATTCTGAATCCCACTAAGTACTTGCTTACATCCCCGAATTTCCTCGAAGACTTCCAGGTGGTAGCGAAGACAAGGGTTTTCTCGTATCCACGAGGAGCAGGCGGACCCGGAGCTCGCCGAGGGCCAGCTGGGCGGACATGGTCCGCGGGCCTTATCTACGGGTGACGCTGCTGGGTGTAGGGATCCAGTTTCTTCAACAAACCACCGGAACCAAGGCCATTTCTTACTATACGCCTTACTATACGCCGCAGCTATTCAAGAATGGCAGCATCACAGATCCGACCGCCGCAAATGTTGCGACTAGTAGAGTGGGTGTGGTCTTGTTATTGTCGGCGTAGATACCAATCTTCTTCTTCGATCGCCTAGGGCAGAAGACGTAGTTCCAGCTGGGACTGGTGGCATTAGGGATGCACAAAAGCTGTACTTGTTGGTAGGGTCTCACTTGGTCAAATAGTGCACTATTGGTTATATAGTTCATTCATAGTTGGTGGTTGTTGGAAGAAAGGAAGGCTATTCACGTCAAGGAACGAGGCCACGGAAAATGGCTTATATCCCCCTTTATTCTACACTAGCCGTAGCTAGCTAGCGCCGGTCCACAGCAAACCAGTCCTCTAATCAAACAAACGTAGGCCTAGTCCTTCCTTTTAGCTATAAACCTACACTAGCAGTTTTTTTCTTTCGCTAGCTATATAATTATACACTTTCTTCTACCATTATATAAAAATATCCAAATAAGCAATTGCTTACCTAATAAAGTTAGCCATATATATATACGCTTCTCCTTTCTATCCTTCTTCCCTTTCCTTCTTCCATCACTTTAATCTATAGCTTTCTCCACAAATCCTTTTATTTATATAGCTAGTTAATTATCATTAATAAGCCATTTTAAAGCTTAATTAAGCAACGCTTTAATTATAGCATTAGCTAGGTTATTATTCCTATTAATCTATCTAATTTTTAAAATCTCTCGCCGTTTATATAATTAACAAAATACTATTATATTAATTATTAAATGCTTTTTCTTTATTATACTAAGTTTAACAAAGCATTTATATAATAAGTATAAATCTATATATACAATAAAAAAAAT
>JALRMF010000337.1:0-54177 GCA_026120015.1 Dendrostoma leiphaemia | reverse complement strand
AGTATAATAGCTTTCTTTAACGTTTAATTACTAATATAATACAAAGTTTATAGTATATATTTTTTATAAAAGCTATAGTCTTTTCTTTATAGTTTTTATATATATAACTATATAAGCTGCAAAAGAAAAAATGCTAGTATTAGAATAAAATAACATTGCAGCTTTATATAAAGGCTAATGAAAATGCTGGTGCTAACTACTAGGGTAGTCTAGCAAACTAAGACTAGGCACGATTACGTATGCTTAAAAACGTATATATAAATCCTTTATATAAGGCAGGAGACTTTATCTCCTTTTCTTTATACAAAGCAGAGCTAAATATAATTTCGTCTCTACTCTATTATGTTATTTATTTTATACTTGATACGTATGTATACAAGGAAGCCCATTCAACAATTTTACTATATATAATGCAAATGGATCTATGGCAAAACTTTCTTTTTAAGGGTATTTCCTAGCCTTTGTCCCTTTGTCCCCTTGTCCCCTAGTCCCCTTGTCCCCTCTCGTCCCTTCGTTCCCTTGTCCCCTTATTCTCGTTAAATCTCCTTGCTAAACAACTAAACTAAACCAGCTAAACTAAACTAATTAAATAGCAAAGCTTAAGATTAAAGAGTGTAAGCGCGCAAAAGGGCGAAAGAGTAAAAGGGCAAGAGAGCGAGAGAGCGAGAAGGCAAGAAGATAAGAGAACGAGAGAACGAAAAAAAGAGGCTGGGGACACGCAAGCTTAAGAAGAAAGCCCCCAATGCTGTCAATAATACGGAACAAAGTTTTGCCGTAGATCCATTTGCATTATACACAGTAAAATACTCTAAGAAGTATTCAGCACAGTAAAATATACCTAGAAATATTCAGCATAGTGAAATGATCTGATAAGCACAGTGATCGAATTAGTGTCGCACTTCGCTTGACAAAATAATGTATGGTGAGGTCTTGGGTAAGTAACATACAGACATATCGACCAGCAGCTTGCACCAAGGGCTCCGAAATTGGTAGCTTTTGCTGCTAGATCAAGTCGTGCTATTATGTAGGACTATCTGCAACAAAGAAAGATCCTGCTGACCTGCGGCTTCACTTGCGACCCCCGCACTACGTTGCTTATCGCAGGGTGCTGCAGGCGGACCCAGGCCCATAGGAATCATCCCCGGTGTCCCTCGCAAGGACGGACTGGAGATGCTTGGACAACGCACACTTGAGAGCAGACGTCGGAACACTTATCAGCCATACCTCTGCTTGAAAATTTGTAAGCCCTCCGCGCGCCATAGAGTCTGCTCCCAAGCCAATATACTCTCTGCGAACGCGCCGACGATGACAAGTCAGCCCCGCCCATGCGTCATCGGTGTCGATGTCGGAGGAATCAACACGGATGTCTGTCGCCACGAAACTGCTCACCTGTTCGGGACTTGGCACTCACACTCCTGCAGGCAGTACTCCTTCGAGAACAGGACGTCTCGGCCTGGCACAAGGTCCCGACGACAGCCGACATCCAGACCGGCGTCGGGCACTCGATCCAGGAGGTCACCCGGAAAGGGGCCATATCTCCTGCATCGATATCTTTTGTGCATATTGGCACGACGGTGAGCTGTCATCTGCGCTGACCTCCTTGAAATTCTGTATCGGGGTTGATGCGATCTTCCAGCAATTTGTCAATGCCGTCCTTGAGGAGGAT
The DNA here is from genome assembly GCA_026120015.1 of Dendrostoma leiphaemia. Taxonomy (NCBI): domain Eukaryota; kingdom Fungi; phylum Ascomycota; class Sordariomycetes; order Diaporthales; family Erythrogloeaceae; genus Dendrostoma; species Dendrostoma leiphaemia. The sequence goes on along the minus strand of JALRMF010000337.1, from coordinate 52,511 downwards.
GGGAATAAGCTGGACAGAGTCGCCGTCATCAGACTCTGCGGGCCGTATTCCCAGGGCACACCTGCTTTCAGTAAGATTCTGCCATGTTTTGTAGGATCAGTGGATGGACGCTCAATGACCGCTTTACTTATAGCTGGGTTCCCTCCTCGTCTTCGAAGGTTGGTGGAAGGCCATGTCGCCTTCGTAGATGGTGGATACCAAGGTGCGATACAAGGTAGTAATCCTCTAATGTGTCGATCTACAAATGCCCTGACACTATGCCCTGAGTGAAGTCGACGGCAGCCTTATCACTCCTCTCAATTGTTCCCAGCTGGAATCTGAAGCCGCTGTTGTAAAGTCCAAATCTATCAGATCGATAGTCCTGGCGGGCATCTACTCTCCCTCTAATCCCTCCCAAGAAGAAGAGGCAGCCGCTATAATCTCTGCGTATCTAGGATCGGGGTACGACATCACCTGCTCCCACAAGGTCGGCCGACTGGGCTTCCTGGAAAGAGAAAATGCGAGCATCATCAACGCCAGCCTGCGTCGCTTCGCCCGGCACGTCATTGCTGGCTTCGTGGCAGCTGTGCAGGCCTTGGGGAAATGTCGGCTGTACATCACCCTGAACGACGGTACCCTAAGCAGAGCCCACGAGGCCGCCGAGAACCCAGTGAGATGCTTCTCTAGCGGCCCGACAAACAGCGCGAGGGGAGCTGCCGTCTTGGCCGCGGAGTATTTCGCGAAGGCGAAACAAGAAGAACGGGAGGTGCTGGTGGTGGATGTTGGGGGGTAAGGTCGCCGCCGCCTGTGTTCCTGTCACTGGAAAGGCTCAGTTCTGAGCATCGCTAATACCACGGGCTGGCAGAACTTCCACGGACATTTGTGCCCTCCTCCCGACCGGGTTCCCGCGACAGTCGGCTACGTTTGTGAAGATTGCTGGGGTCAGGACGAGTTTCACTATTCCAGACGTATACAGTCTCCCCCTCGGTGGAGGCTCTCGTGTCCGAGACGATGCAGACTTTGGAGAGCGGGTCACCGTTGGTCCGGATTCGGTTGGGTACCGCCTGGAACAAGATGGAATATATTTTGGCGGTGCCACCCTAACGGTAATGTTTTCAATGCCTCGCCCGAATCCAGGAAGACCATGCTGAAAACTCAGGCAGGCTACAGACCTGGTGTTGGGGAATGAGCTCACTGAAAAAGTCGAGCCCGGGACGAAGGCCGGCGGACTCTTGGAGATCAAAAGGACTCTGGAACATGCAATCGACAGAGCCAAAACAAAACAAGGAGATGCAATAGTGATCCTTGCTGGAGGGGGCAGCATCTTTGTCAACGACATCTTATCTGGTGTGGAACAGCTCATCAGACCGAGATATCTTGAAGTCGCCAACGCCATCGGAGCAGCTGTGAGTCCAGTGGAGACATCGATCTTCCCCCTGTGCGTACCTACTGACTGTCCAGTTCAGGTCGGAAAGATTAGCGGCTCCGTCGATACTGTCTGCGTCCCCGGGAACAGATCCATAGAGCAGCAACTCGAAGACGCCAAGGCTCTGGCGGCAGAGCGCTGCATTACCGCCGGCGGTGACCCTCGCGCTGTCGAAATCGTGGAGGTAGACATGGTCCCTGTCTCGTATGTGACGAATGGCGCCACGCGGGTCATGGTACGAGTCGTTTCGGACCTGGTTGAGAGCCAAGATATCGTCACTCTGGAGGAAGAGGTCCTGCAACCCGAAATCCACAACGACAGATGTCCTGTCGAGACTGCGGACAAAGCCTCGGACTACAAAGTCATCGAGACTGTCGACATCGAACCGTACAGGCCAAGGATGGAAGGGGATCTCTGGTACGTCTCACCAACAGATCTCGATTTCCTCCAGGATGGGTCTGGTGTTCTTGCAGTAGGAAGTTGCGGAGAGCCGTATCCGACATACCTGGCCTGCATGGAATTGCTCAAAAGCGGAGCGCCAATAACCATCAGAAGACACGACTCGATCAAGGACTCTGAACTGGTAATAGTTGGTGGGTTCATGGTGAGTTCGTGTCTTCCCGTCCCAAGCTGCCCCTACATGACCCGCAACGTTGCTGATTGTAGCAAGGGCTCACCATCTGTCTATGAGGAACGCGTGCCCGGCTTGGACGAGTGAGCAGCCATTCTTCCTGGAAATGTATTGCTTGGAACATCAATGCGCTGATCCCTAACTTAGGGTCAAGAATGCTATAGAGGCAATTGTCAAGGCAACTGGTGTTGATTCCTTTGACGCAATCATTCCGAACGAGATAGGGGGCCTGAATGCCTTCGAAGCCTTACTGGCTGCTGCGAAGTTTCAAAAAAGCGTACTTGACACCGATTGTGTTGCACGTGCGTATCCCTACCTGTGGCAGACGGTGCGCTGTCTGGCGGGTGTTTCCGTTGCGCCGGTGGCTGTCGCCGACGGGCAGGGAAGGTCGGAAGTAAGGGCCCAAAAAGGATGTGGTATACGTTCGGATAATAGCAGAAGCTGACTACAGACATCTAGGTGCTTAGTATCGCGAGGAATGACGATCACGCTGAAGACACCATGCGAAGAGCGTGCATCGAACTCGGCTCGCTGTCGGGTGTGACTACTAACCCCATTCATGATGCAGAGGCTCGGAACTTGCCCAGCAATAGCTTCTCATATGGTACGCAGCGATCTGTCATTGTTCCGACCAGGAAACACCCCTGGGACACTCGATTGGCTGATACTCATCAACCCAAAGCATGGTCGATCGGACGCTCCATTGCCCTCTCCCGTGCACAGAAACGCGACGTCGCCCAAATGTTAGTCCAGGAACATAACGGTGTGCTCCTCGGCACGGGGAAGATCACCTCCGTCACACGCACCGTCGGCGAGGGCTTCACAAAAGGGGACGTGGTCGTGTCGCCCGACCTTGTGTCCGACTCCTCGTCTGAGTCTTCGCTGCTCGTGACTTTCGAGAACGAGAATCTCTGCGTCGCCTCGACGATGCTAGGACGTGAGGACCAGGTGCTAGCTGTCTGCCCTGATCTCATCGCATTGCTGGACAAGGCAAACGGGGCACCGCTGGGCGTCTCGGATTATAAACATGGCATCAAGGTTACTTTGATTGCGCTGAGGGCGCCACCTGTGTGGACTTCTGATGAGGGATTGAGGATCGGCGGCCCGGCTGCCTTTGGGTATGTTCTCTCCGAATGAAACGACATGGATGTAGGCTTGTGATTGCATGCTAATCATTCTCAGACTCGACGTCCAGTACCGGCCGGTAGGTGAAGCTGAATATCATGCTCCACTGAGTGTTTGGGACATGTTTGCTTGAACCTTGATCAGCGCATTTGCGTAAGAACATAGGGAACAGTGTAGACACGTTTCATCATGGACACTTGTTATTCATTACTTCGTAGAATCGAGTTGTTGCGCATCCAGTTCCTTTCTTACGAGGCCACAACATGGCCAGGCTCGGTCTTTGAATTCAGAGAACAGAGGAGAGGGGGGCAAGTTCAGTAACTCTCTTGCCGGTCAATACACTGCTTAAGCATTGCTCCTGCGCTGCAAACATTATACATGGGTCCCACGTCCTGTCAACTCCCTCATTGCTTTGAACCGGACCGAGGGCCTAAACCAAGAAAAGAAGGACTTACGCCATTAAACAACCTTGTAAGAAGACTTCGTGCTTGTAAAGGAATCCAAACCCGTACAGTATCTGTCTTCCAAAGCGTATTATACCTAGGTACTCTGCAGCTGCAAGGGGTTTTCATGTTAAGCTGGCAACGCGGCTCACCATAACTCTCGAGCCTTTTCAAGCTCAATGAAATACTCATGCAGACGGGCCTTCACATCACCCTCCGCCATGGCCTCCAGATCTCGTCGAAGTTGATCATGTTGGTCCAGCTGCGCCATCATGAAGGCCGAGAACATGGCAATGAAGTCATGCAGCTTTTGGGGCTGTTCGCGGCGCCACAGAAGCTGAACAGATATGCTCGTTAGCTTGTGCTGATACGATGGGGCACATTGTGCCAACCGGAGAAGCACGTACTGCTGCAGCCCGGATGAGCTTTTCTGAAGCCTGCGGTAATCTGGGGCCACCCATCTGCGAGCCCAACGTATGATGGAGGCCTAACATCGCAGCATCCTTCTCCCCGTCCGTGTCAAGCGGGGAGTTGAGGAAGGTAGCGAGCTTGGACCTCAGCTCCTGGTCGTCGGCCATGTCGACGAGGCGCCCAAGTTTGCGCTGCAGAGCGGCGGCCGGCACCTCTTCCATCGTAACATCGTGGAGGAAGTCATCAAATTGATCCCCCCCGTCTGGAAAACCCTTCTCCTGCAAGCGTTTCTAGAAAATTGCGTTCAGTGACCATTCAGGAAACGCCCATCAGTAGGCAGCCTACCTCCATCGCGTCGTACAGAGCATTTATCTTGTCTGGGTCCCCCTTGTAGAAGCTGGCCTGTGAATCAGAGACGCTGACCGGGTCAGAGGTCCGACTGAAATCCAACTTGTTTCCCTTTGTCCCCTCCATACTGATCTTGTGTGCCTATGTTGAACGGATAAAATATGAACAGCAGGATCAAGGACGAGCTGTACTTTGAATCGGGGAAGGGACGCTGAGCTCTTCCTTTATAGACAGCCTTCAAAGCCTTCTCTGGATTTGGTTTGAGGCACGGGCTACGGCTGTCAGAACCAAGCCACCAGTGCTGTTGGAACACCCCGGGTTGCTTGTGAATGGATGGGCAACATCCAACAAGTGGCACAGCATTGCGCAAGTGATTGGCTACTTGGATTAATAATAGTTGCTTTGGCGAATCCCGAGTCCTTGCCAAAGAGACAGAATGCCTCATTTCTCCACCTTCTACTGTAGCATGATTGGAGCAATCTGCTGCGGCTGTCCAGGTGCTCAAGCATTTTGGGGGCAGGCTTTCACATCAATGTCAAGGTAAATTATCACAACCGTCGCAAGTCCCGGCCAAAAGAACCCAAATCAATGCCACGTATTTGTGACGTCACAGAATGCACACTGGGGGTTCGAAAAGTCATAGGCACAGTGGGTTTCTTGTCCATTTTGAATGCTAAATGAAAGCCAGTTACAGAAGGAAGGGGGTGGGGAACAATTCTTTAAAGGGTAGACAATTCATGGTCGTCGGTCGATCGCGCTGGCCTGGTAAGCCTTCTGCTCAGTCTGGCTGGCCTGCAGCCTCTACTATGATACACAACAATACTACCTTTGACAAACCAAAGCAGTAAAAACCATTCCAAGCTCTTTCCTTCAATCCATGCATGTGTAGAGCCAGTCCAGCACTCTACCTTAAAGTTGCTGCTGTTAGAAAACCCTTTTTCCATGCTCACTTGCCTTGTGCCCCGTTGTAGTCAACAGTCAGCTGCTCGAATGCCTGCATAACTTGATCATCGGATGCAAAGTTGCTATGAAATTCCCTTCTATAATGGGTTTGGCTGGTGCCCGCACAATAATCTTGAGCATTGCACCATGGGAAACAGCTAAGACAAGCAGATGTTGTCAGATTCCAGAAGAAGAAAGGCGTGAATAAAGGCATTGAATCAGAGTAAACTTACAGAGCAAGCTTTTGGAGAGCAGTTGCGCCTGGATTGAAATGACGTACTTCATTGCAATTGCCCATACAGACCATCTACCATAAATGAGAGGTTGCCATTAGTGCTTGGCGATACATACTGCTTGGAGTGTGTTACTCACACAGCGACAAAATACGTCGCTCCACGCCCGTGCTCGTTTCATAAGTTCTTGCTCAACAAAGTCCCGATCAACAAGGCTGTGGTCAACAGAGTCGGGATCATCCGGGTTTCGCTTGTTAGAGGCCGGGGTAGAGGTTCCCTTGGAGGGGCTTTTGTTGCAATAGGCATTTTAGCTGACCATAAACTGACAACGGGATCAAGGACAGATTCTGGAGATGAGAGGAACCAGAAAACTTGGAACTTACTGTGACTGAACAAAGTTCCAGGCGTCTTCAAGTTTGGATGTGTAATTTTGCACTTCTCGCACAGTGGTAGAATGTCTAGCAAAAGTATTAGTTACAAATTTCATGCTGTTAATACACAATGCTTATGCTTTGCAAAGACTCGCCCGATCCGATTGTCAATAGCCTCGCGTGTCTCGGGCTGGATGCTTGCAAAGACACCATCGTGGTCATTGTGGGCAATCTCGTGCCACTGAGTCTGCCCGTCATCAACAGTGTTGCGCATCCTGAGCGCGCTACTCAGTGCCGATGGCAGGGTACCGAGGAAGAGTACAACTAACTTGGAAAAGTACATGTTGAAACAAGTGGATGGATATGGTGATGTGGAAAGAGATTATAAAATGGTGAATAGAATGTGCTTGTTATGACCTAGTGACATGGCTTGCCATCCAGCTCTTGAGGTGGGAAGACCTTGCCATTTATATGTGTGCTCTTTTCCTGTGTATTCCCCTTACCCGGCAGAATTCCCAACAGGCAATTTGATGTTCAGTCTGCCAAGATTCTGATTTTGGTGGAAACTGCAGGGTCTCATGTACAGCTAGCAGTTGGACACATTTCTATTCTGGGCAGCCAAAGATGAAATACAAGTTGTGCACTGTGTTTGTTTCACGACCTGTGCTTGAAGATGTAGCTGACCTACCTAGTTTAAAAAGAAAATTAGCCCATTCTGTAGTGCCATCGTCAGGTTTCTAAATCTGTCCATCTTAGAGTGTTCAGCAGCCGAGAAGACTTGATTTGCAAGAGTGACTATGATCCAGACTTGAAACTGCGAGAATTATCCAACTGCTTACCTGGAGCAGCGGTGCGGCACAGATAAACTGGGGCAGAACCAATTTTGTTCACTACAAGGGCTCAACCAACAGCATGAGATGTTGGGCCCAAACGTGCAGTTCTCTTTCAAGGCCACCAACGTGATTCATAGAACCCAACGAACCGATTTTTCATCTGCATATAAACAATTATAGAAGTTGGGGGCGGGGGTCATGTCTTTGGCCAGAGTGTTGGAACTACCTAGGTAGGTACCCAGCCTCAGCAACTGAAGTGGCCTGTTTCCCTGGTTCAGAATCCATCATTCTAAAAACAGAATTTTCAGGTGTGGTGGAAGCAACATCAGACTGAATGGATTGATGATTTCCCACAAAAGGATGTCACTGGCAATATTGGCTTAGCCTGGCCCTTTTGGCCCAACCATGCCCCCAGACATAACACGGTTTCATTTTTCAGGACGTTCACGACTGTAGGTGTCATCCTATCGCTCTTTGAATTATTCATAGACCAATAATGCCCAGTGGCAGCCAGAAACAATACCAAGTGCAGGAACAAATATCTGTGAGGCTTCAATTCAGTTCAGTTCAACGGCGTGTAAAGCGTGGAGTTCATCTTCAAGCTGGAGTGGCGCCTACCGGTTCTCCTCGTAACGGCAAAGGCCCAAATCAACCGAGCAGAAAGCCTTGATGGTGATACATGGTGATACGACTCACGTGACATCCAGACATCAATTGCACATTTTGTGTAGAGCCATTTCGGGACTGGTGCGCTCTGCTCCAGGAGAAACGCATGCAGTAGGTATTGCCGAGCCACGCCCATCTACACCACGGCAGCAACTTTTGGATCCCCGCATGCCTGCTGCTCAAGCACAAGTACTTTTCTCCTCACTGCACCCATCCCCAAGCATCTCGGTCGAGATGAGGAGCCCGAGCAGGGCTTTGTTAACTCACTAGCTATGCTGATGAGCACTTGATCCAGCATCAGCCTTGCTTACTTAGCTGTCACGACGGATGCTTCCCTCCAGACTCTAAATTTCGGTTCGAGCCCTGCAGAGGTCGACCAAATCAATGGCCACGCAAAAGCGCATACCAGACCGGATCCCCTTCGACGCCCTGCCCCTGGATAAGAATGGTCCCGCGGGCAACGCGTGGGGGCTCTACGGCACCGACGACGCCCTCGGCAGCCTCAACCTGCTGACGCCCGAGACCGTGGCCGCCGCGGCGCGCAGCGAGATCAGGACGGGCCACCGCGTGTCCCTGGACTGGCCGCTCGACAGGCCGTCGCACCCGAGCTTCGGCGCCCGGCGCTTCGCGTGGGCGCTCGAGGCCGGCCTGTGGGGGCGGGTCATCAACGACGACCGCGTCAGCTGCAACACGCAGTGCAGCAGCCAGTGGGACGGCCTGCGCCACTTTGGGTACCAGAGGGCCGGGCGCTTCTACGGCGGCCGCACGCAGGCCGACATCGAGTCGTCGAGGGACGGGCTGGGCATCGATGCGTGGGTGGAGCGCGGGGGCATCGTGGGCCGGGGCGTGCTGCTGGATTACGTCTCCCACTGCGAGAGGAGCGGGCTGGCGGCCCTCGACCCCTTCGCGAGCGTGGCCATTCCTCTGCAGGTGCTGAAGCAGGTAGCGGAAGAGGCCGGGATCGTCTTCCGTTCCGGGGATGTCCTGTTCGTCAGGGTGGGCTGCACGAGGGCTTACAACAAACTCGGCAGGGAGGGCGAACTGTCCCTGGCGCAGCGGCCCAGGGCCGAGTACCTGGGCGTCGAGTCGTCCAAAGACATGCTGCGGTGGCTGTGGGAAAGCGGGATTGCGGCCGTGGCTGCAGACGGGCCGAACTTTGAACGCGCGCCCATCGAGAATTGGGACTGGGACGCCGGGGATCTGGACGGGATGAGAGATGCCGGGCTGTTGCATCAGGTCCTCCTCGCGGGCTGGGGGATGCCAATCGGCGAGATGTTCGATCTCGAGGCGCTGAGCGAGAAGTGTCGTGAGCTAGGCCGCTGGTCCTTCTTTCTCAGCAGTGTGCCCTTGAAAGTGCCCGGAGGTGTGGCAAGTCCGCCCAACGCTGTGGCTATATTCTAGCCCTGAACCTTATATCGACGTTCGACGTCCTTTGTTTATTGATATTCGTTCTTCATCAACATGTCGATTTGTACAGTTTTGTACAGTCTGCAGACTCACGAGGATATGCAGTAGGGGGCCCTTGACGGGACATTATGTGTGTGTTTCCTAAACGTGCTTCATACACATGCATCTCGTGGCTCCAAGAAAGCCAAATCGGTAGCCCACCTAGGTATCTAGGTATCCCTGTTTGAGGAAGAGCGACGCTGTCTATATCACCTGCGCTTAGATCTTTTCAAACTTTACTCCCTCCTCTTCCAGTCTTCTATCCCACCTATGTACCGATATACAACCTTTGAGTCCAGATCTTTACAGTCAGGAGCCTCGCTCGCCGCATGATACAACCCTAGTGCGCTGGGTCCGAGCACGCTCTGGGCGCCCACCGCACGCGCCATGGCCACAGCCAGCCCGATATCCTTCCGCATCAGCTGTAAACGGAACCCACCCTTGTACCCGTTCGAGGCGGGTGCTTCGGGACACACGCCCGGGACGGGATTGAAGATGTCACAGATGGCGTTCTGTCCGCTCCCGGCCCCGAACACGGACGCCAGCACGTCGGCTTCTATGCCGGCACGCATTCCCTACCGACCATTGGGAGTCGTCAGCATGAGCTCGTTTCGACGTAAGGCCCTTCAAGAAGGGGACCTGGGATGCTAGGGGGACTTGTGAGGACTTTCCTCCCTCTCTTCTGCCTGTGAATAAATCAGGCGTGGGTTTAACTTTTTTCTCTTCTTTTCTCTTCGTTTCTCTTCTTTCGTTGCCTCCATTTTCTCTTCTAAGTTTGAGTTTGAACTTCGCACTTCAACGTTCACATGTCCATTAAAATAAGGCATGGAGAAGAGGGACTCTAAGTTCACCGTTTTCATCGCCTCGGCGACTGCGATGTTGATGATCCCAGACATGTAATTGTTGGACAATTTCGCCGCGAGCCCCAGGCTGGGCCCGCCACACGGTATCACCTTGCCTCCCATGAGCCCAAGGAAAGCGGCCAGCCGCGCGAGGTTGGGGTCCGCGGGCGAGCAGCCCAGGAAGAAGGCCATCTTGGCCCTCACGGCCCCTATGACGCCGGCGCTCAGGGGGCGTCGTAGAAAGAGGTCGCCGGGCAGAGGGTGGATATTTCTTCACTGATGGGCAGGCTCGTCGCGGTGTCGATCGCCGGGCGGGGACGGGGAGAGCGCGCCCAGGATGCCGTAGCGGGGGGTCGAGGTATACCGGTTTGACGTAGGCGCCCTCGGGGAGCATGGTGATGATGACTTCCTGTGCCAAAGACCAACCACTGCACGCAGTCCATGCAAAAAGGGTTAGGATGCCGAGAGCCCCCCCGGGCCATGGATGATTCCTCTGTGCAATTATACACATACAGAGTTTTGCACAACATCTTTCGCGCTCACGCCCTCTAGACACTGTGTCTGGAAACGCGGCGCAGACATTGTCCATAGCAGCAGCGTAGACATCGTGAACATGTATACGCGACCCGGGGGGCAGTTTCTCAACGAGGTTGGCGACCATAGGCTGGCCCATGGCCCCAAGGCCTATGAAGCCCACGGATGTGAAAGGAGCGTCCTCGGGAATGGGAGACATCTTGCAGTCGCAGTGCCGGTACAACGTGGTTGTATTATGAGCGGATTCGCCAACTCACAACGGGTTTATGACCATGAGAATGCCTACCTGGGTAACAAAGCGGGATACTTGTTTTGCGATGCCGGAAAAGACGTCGGCCTAGCCGCGACCGTCCGGACCACCTGCACCCGGGCATCCCCTGCCTCCTCAAGCGAGGAAGCGGAGGCTACTATAGCACGCCGAATGGCGATCCCCATCACCCCTCTGCAGACATACCTAGGTATGCTCCAATTCTTCCACATCATAGCGAGCAGTTTGAACAGATTTGTACTGTTCAGACTTTCAGGCGGAACAATTCAGGCGGAGAAAGTAGTTGTCTGCGTGTTCCCCTCGAGCCGTGAGCACCCAGGCCCCTACTCTGCAAGCCTCTGCTGATTCGAAAGCGTCAAGGTCAAGAGCACCATGGCATCAACCTCGCAGGAGCGGCAGGTGCTGGAGGACCGGTTCAAGGACCAACTCGGCGCCGACGCCTTCCACGAGGGCTGGTCCTCCCTGCTGCAGGTCGACCCAGAGTTCTTCTCGGCGAGCCTCGCCCTCGCCTCGGTGCCGCGGCGGAAATCCCGCCTCCCGGGTCACCTGTCGCCCAAGGACCAGGAGCTCATCGCCCTGGCCGTGTCCGCCCAGGCGACGCACCTGTACGCCCCGGGCGTCCGGGCACACGCCCGGGCCGCCCTCGGGCGGGGCGCGACGGTCCGCGAGGTCCTCGAGGTCATGGAGCTGTCCAGCACGCTGGGCATACACGCCTGCAACGTCGGCGTGCCGCTGCTGGCCGAGGTCCTGAGGGAGGCGGACGACCCGGAAAGGTACGGGGGTCTGCTCTCGGGGCCGTACGACGAGAGGCAGGAGGACCTGAAGAGGCAGTTCACTGAAAAGAGAGGGTATTGGCACCCTACCTGGGACGACTTCTTGAGAATGGACCCGGACTTCTTCCAGGCCTACCTGGACTTTTCGAGCGTGCCCTGGGTCAAAGATACCGAAGGCAAGGGTGAAGCAAAGGGTGCGCTGGAGCCCAAGGTATGGAAGCCCTGCGAGGCAGAGACACACAAAGGATTCCAACGTAGGTCTGGGACGGATTGGCTGACACCAAAGGGAACCAGATGAAGGAGCTCGTGTACTGTGCCTTCGATTCTGCAGCCACACACCTGTACGCGCCTGGCCTGAAGCTGCACTACAAGAACGCCCTCGGCTATGGCGCGACGCCTCAAGAAATCCTTCAAGTCCTGGAGATCGCAACACTGCTGAGTCTCCATACGGCTCATGTATCCGCTCCCATCATACAGGAACTGGCGCAAAATGCTCCACCGCCGTCGTAAATAGCACAGAAGCCTTTCACATCCCAGTTCATACTGCCTTCCAAGGTTCAAGTGTCGTATTGAGCTCTTCCGCGCCGGAAGTGCATTTGCAAAAGGAGACTAGATAAGTATGATGCGGTGGACACGGTAGATGAGTCTGCCTTGCGTTGAGAAGGAACATTTGATTTAGATCTGATATCTAAAGTCAGGGGCCCGATCCGTGTATTCTTCCGGGGGCACAGTGACACCCTCTGCCAGAGCCTTGTCCTTGGACGCCTCGCGCCGCTTGTAGATCCACCTCACGATCCACCACCCGAACCATGCGAAGACCAGGCACCCCAGGGACCACGCGTGCCCCAATGTGAACGCAGGTGCGTCAGAGGACTGATAAATCTGGCCAGACACGACGCCCCCGATGTTGGTGAGACTGAGCAGGACGCCCAGGCTCGCGGCGCGCTTGCCGTCAGGGGCGCAGTTCCCGGACAACCACGCGCTGTACAGGTATACTTTGTTAGGCCTGGGGTGGAAAGAAAAGAAAAAAAGGAAAGAAGAAAAAAAGAGGGGGGGGGGGCGGGGGAAGGTTGGGGAGAGGAGAGGCAGTCAAGACTCACATGTTGCCGCCGGTGCAGATAAAGCACGCGGTGGCGATGAGATAGGTGGCGAAGTACTGCACGGCCGGCCCTACATCGCATAAGAGGATGGCATAGCCCGCGATACCGAACGGGGCGCAGATGACGAGGGGCAGGAAGCGGGTGCAGTACTTGTCCGAGAGGATCGCGCCCACCGCGTACACGAGAGCGCCCCATAGGTTGACGGGGATCACGAGATACTGGGCCTGGACGGTCGAGTAGTGGAATCCGTTCTTGATGATGATGGGCAGGAACGTGCCAAAGCCTCACGTTTTCGTAAAAGAGTCAGCCAGATCCAAAGAAGAAGAAAAAATAATGACAAAATTTCGCAGCGCAATTTCGACTCGGTTGGTCGGTGGCTGGACCGGCGTTGTGGGTGAGCACTCACCATACAGTATAGTAACGACCGCAATCTGGATAACGCCGTGCACCCAGCTCTTGACATCTTTGGCGGCTTCCTTGATGTCTTTTTTACCGTAATGGCCAGAGCCACCACTGTAAGACTCCATCTCTTCAGCCCTCCTTCTCATCAGAGCCTTCTCTTCTGCGTTCAAGAAGTACGCCGTCTGGTAGTCCTTGGGGACCAGGAAGACGCAGCCCACAGCCCAGACAACTGTAATGATACCTTCGATGATGTAGAGCCTAAAGATGACAGGAAAACATCAGCGCTGCTGTTGCTCTGTGGGTGGGGGAGGGGGGACGGGAGCAAGTGAGTGAGGGGATAGGTAAGGTGTTTATTTAGAGCTCGGGACTGGGAGACAGACCACCTCCATCCGGCCATGCCTGCTACGCCGTCCATGCTCAACATCGCCCACGCCAGCAGACCCCCGAATGCTCCCGAGAGGGCTGATGCGACTATTGAGGCTTCCATTAGAGGGCATACTCGGGACACTGGGTGGACGGCATGTAGGCTCGTTCACTTACTGAAGAGGAATGCGACGCGGACACCGAGTTCCTCGCGCTTGTACCAGTTACACAGGAACAGCGTCATCGAGGGGAACAGGCACCCCTCGAAGAAGCCGAGGAAGACGCGGGCCACGATGAGCTGCCCGAAGGTCTTGACGAAGCCTGTAGAGAGGCATACGACACCCCAGAAGAACGTAATCGTGGGTATGACCCGGTTGAACTGCAGGCGCTTGACGAGGATGGACGCAGGGAATTCCGCCGAGATGTAGAAGATGTAGAAGACGGACACGGCAGTCTGGCCATCCGGCGAAAAGGGACGCCCGAGTCAGCAGATGGCCCACGAGCGGCGGCACCAAGGGGCGAGGAGTGTGGGACGTGGATGCACTTTACATTCAGCTGAGAGCCTATGAGATTGATGTCGGTCGTCATGCCCTGCGTCGCGGCGAACCCGATATTCCCACGGTCCAGGTAGCTGATGAGCATCAAGAGCATCATGACCGGGGCGATAAAGCAGTCCAGCTTGCGGACCAGCGCCTTCTCTCGCCTTGCATCTCCGACGCCGCCTTCGCCTTCGACTTCGTCCCTGTATTCGTCATGCGCCGAAGCGCCGAGATGGACGCTGCCGGACTCCTTCTCCAGCGATGCAGATCTGCTCTGGGGCTTCATGTTCGCCGGTTGCAACGACACGACTTCGTCGTGCCTAGGTATCTACCTTGGTGTCTGCTCTACTGTGACGATCGTATCACGAGCTACACGCACGTAGGTAGGCTTTCTCAAGAACCGAGCGGCGACGGGCTTAGGAACGCCAGCCAGCCATACCGGAACATATGATCCACCAGGCGGGAAAGGTTGGTAGAGGTGTACCGAAGCCCGCAGCGAAGTCGCCGTTGGACACGATAGCCTTTGGTAGTGCCGAGAGGGGAACCTTGGAAACCTGGGCCCAGGAATGGGGAGCGCTGAGGGGGAAAGGAAAGGAGAGCACCAACATTGAAGTCCTTCGGAAGCTCGTCCCCGCCGGGCATTATTCTGGAGTGTGAACCCGGGTAGTCTTACTTGAATCTCTACAGCAGCAGTGTGCCTGTGCTGACTGAGGTTCGTAGGGTACTTAAGTAAGGACGCTCACTTGAGCACATATTCTTCGTCATCATTGATCAGCCTGCCAAGTAAATTCCCTGCACGGAACCGAAAATACCTAAGTATAGCTTCACCAGTGACCCGACGCTCGCCCATTCGACCCCAAAATCTGCTCAGCATGAGCACCGACCCCAGGTTCAACAATCTGCACGAGCAGCTCTTCGAGGAGGGCCTCAGGATGCGCCGCAGCGTGGTGGGGGATTCGTACGTCGACCGCGCCCTCGCCAATGGCTCTACCGAGTTCTCGCGGCCGGGACAAGAGCTCGTGACAGAGGTGTGTTTAACCCCCGCGCCATTCTCTTTCTCTCTCCCCCTCTTCCTTTCTCTTTCTCTCTCTCTCTCTCTCTCTCTCTCTCCCGCTTCTGACGTGAGCGAGACGTCGCATGTGCATGTGCTAACGGTGGGTGGTCAACTTTACTGCATGTAGTGGTGTTGGGGCTACGCGTGGACGCGTCCCGGGCTCGAGAAGAAGCAGCGCAGCCTCCTCAACATCGGCATGCTCATGGCCCTCAACCGCGGGCCCGAGCTCGCCGCGCACATCCGGGGCGCGAGGAACAACGGCCTGACGGAGCTGGAGATCAGGGAGGCCATCCTGCACTGCACGACTTACTGCGGCGTGCCAGCCGGTGTGGACGCCATGAAGACGGCCGAGAAGGTCCTCGACGAGATGGCTGAGAAGGGCGAGCACGCCAGGGAGCTGGGGAAGAAGGCGGCTTAGGTAGCTCGCGTGCATATGCTTATATATCTTCCCTGGTCGTACTGGAAAGATGAGGTCATGAGATTGCCCCATAGAGCAGAGCATTCGAGATTGGAGCTGCCTGAACTGACGGCTCTGTACATACATAGGCATGTGGAGGCCAAATGGGCCGGCCATGGTGCTTGGGGACATAATCAAGACTTTCCTCGACGCTCACGTTGTTGATGTGCTAGAATCTACCGACTTGTGGACGCGCTATCTTAGGGTACGTAGTACGTGACTAAATCCCACTACGCAGTATCGGGGAGACTCATGTCAATAGCAAGTTTACCGCCTTCTCCCTTGCGATACTCAGCAACCAGATCGTTCAGCTGCGAGAGGGCAAACGTCTTGACCCGCGCCCTCACGTTGTGCTGAGCGGCGAAACGGATCATCTCGCGCAGCGTCTTGTTGCTCCCGACCAGGCTGCCGACGATGGAGATGTCCCTGAACACGACATCCGCGGCCGAGACGTGGAACCCCCTCTGCGGAAAGGACACGACGACGCACGTGCCGTGGTTCCGGAGCAGCGCCATGCCGTACTCGAACGCCTGCTGGCTCTCGGGCAGGATCAGGACCGCGTCCAGGCCCGCGTCCCCCTCCTCGCGCCGCCCGTCTCGCCGCCCGAGCTCCGCCCGCACGTCGGCGGCCGCCCGGACCCGCGCGTCCACGATGATGGCCGTCTCGCCGCCGCCGCGGTCCCCCAGCCCGGCCGCGATGTCGCGCGCCAGGCGCAGCGGCCCGTCCGCGGCGTCGACGCCCACGACCCTGAGCCCCTTGTGCAGGGCAAACTGCAGGCCCAGGTGGCCCAGCCCGCCGCCGACGCCCACGATGCCCACGCGTTGCCCCGGCTCGAGGCGGCACCGCCCCAGCGCCGCGTACACCGTGACGCCGCCGCACATGAGCACCGAGGCGTCCACGGCGCTCATGCTCTCCGGCACGGGCGTCACCTGGCGGCTGTCCACGACGGCGTACTCGCTGAAACCGCCCGGCCTGGAGATGCCGTTGTTCAGGGCGCGTGGGCAGTACACGGAGTAGCCGGGGGGGTCATCATCACCGCCGTCCCCCGCTCCGCCGCCCTTGGCGCATTCGAAGCACGTCCCGCACGGGTGGAACGCCCGGCCCGGGACGCCGACGCGATCGCCCTTGCGGAGGGGCTGGGAGGAGGAGGGAGATGAGGAGGAAGTGGCCACGACGGTCCCGGCGAACTCGTGGCAGCCGATGTGAGGGAACGCGGACGTCGGGAACGTGGGCATCTCTCCTGCGGCCACTACCGCGTCCGTGTGGCAGTAGGAGGCTGCTTCGACCTTGATCATCACATCGTAAGGAGACGTGAGGGTAGGCAGAGGCACCATACGCAGGGCATAGGGCGTGTTAAAGGCCTCTAGGAACTGTGCCTTCATCTGTCGAGGGAATTCTGAATCCGGCGTCGCCATGGCGTATACCTGTCTGTGATGCGTACCAAGGTAGGCACCGCACCGGGAGAAATGTGCCGTCCCACTCGCCAACTCACTATTCTCTTGGGTATGATTGTCGATGGCGATGGCTCTCTGGCCCCCCAGTGCTTTGCCAGACCCTTTCCAAGGGAAGGTTGGCGTCAGATTCGGCGTCAAACCCACCTGGGAACACCGCACTTCAAGAATATGCCCGACCTGCACCTCCACCTCCAGCCGTACCTGGTTTTCGCATCCGAGGCCTGAGAGGGAGGATCCCTAATTATCCCTAAGTTGCACAGCATCACCTCCAATTATGCATCCCCGCAGAAGAACCTTGGAAGACGCTTGCCGGTCTTGGTATGCCGGTCTAGGTGTGCCGCAGTGCCTGTGTAGCTTACAGCTTAGGTGCAGAGCAGGATAAGAGGGTACTGCTTCGAGGCGAAGCAGCACGCCAGCTTTGGCATTTTCTTTTCGGGCAAGTGAAGTGCTGTGATCATTACGATGAGTGCGGCCAAAGACAGCAAATCTCCCGTCTACGTGACGGTCTCGGCCCTGGGCGCCGGCCATCTCACCCTTCCGGAACGGCTCTTCGTCACGGACGCGGACCCGGAAAAGGCGTCCACCGTCCCGTCGCTGGCGTTTCTCATCCGCCACCCGAGCCAGGGCGGCGCATCCCCAGACGCCGCGCCGGCGACGAACCTCGTCTTCGACCTGGGCCTGAAGCGCGACCTGGCCGGCTACACGCCGACGCAGCAGGCCCACGCCGCGCAGAGGCAGCCGGCGGGGGCCGACCCGGACTGCGCAGCCAGCCTCCGCCGGGGCGGCCTCGACCCGGCCACGGACGTCGGCGTCGTCGTCCTCTCGCACGTGCACTGGGACCACGTCGGCACGCCCGCCGACTTCCCCAGCGCCGTCTTCGCCGTGGGCGCCGGCACCGTCGACCTCCTGCGCCGCGGCGCCGGGCCCCTGTACCCGGCGCACCTCTTCCACTCGGACGAGCTCCCCGCCGGCCGCACCGTCGAGTTCCCACCCGTGGTACGGAGTCCCCGCGGCGGCGGCGGCGGGAGCGACAGCTACGACGCGGGCGCGCACGTCCCGCGGCACACGGCGCCGTCTGCCCGCGCGCGGGCGGCCCTGAGCCGCAAGCTGGGACTGCCGGCCCCGGCCCCGGCCGCGGACGACGACGATGTTCGCGGTGGTGACGGCGCATGGGGCTGGAGGCCCCTCGCGGGCTTCCCGCACGCCCTAGACCTTTTCGCCGACGGCAGCGTCTACGTGATCGACAGCCCGGGCCACCTCTTCGGGCACGTCAACCTCCTCGCGCGCATCGGCGAGCGCAGCTATGTCTATCTTGGGGGTGACTGCTGCCACGACGCCCGCATCCTTCGCGGGGAGAAGGGCATCGCGACGTACGACGACGGGAAGGGCGGGACCCGCAGCGTCCACGTAGCCACGGCCGTGGCGAAGAAGACGGTAGACCGCGTCGCTGAATTCATCAGTCGGAGGACGCTGGATGAGGGGGACGGGGCGGTGCGGGTGCAGGTCGTGCTCGCGCACGATGCGGAGTGGAAGGCCCGGAACGGCTATGCTTTCTGGCCAGGTCAGCTGGAGCCGTGACTGAAGTAGACATGACTTGTAGACGTGGCTCCAGAAGGAGAGATTGTAGAGCAGATCTCCAATTCTTCGGAAGCGGCATACCCAAGTAGGAATAGGAGGGAATTGGATGAGGAGAAAATCAATGGCCGGAGGATCACTTTCTGACTTGGGGAATGCCAACCAAACATTACTCCGCCGTTGGTCTCCCCGGGACACGGAAATGCTGTGACCGGCCCAGTGTAACTACCTACCTAGGCATGTATACTCTCACGCAGTCTCTGGCCTGTACTGAGGGCTCCCGTAGCAGTCTTTTTCACTCGCATTTTCAAGGACATTACCTAGGTAGCTGCAAGACTGCACCCCAAGTGAAGTGATCGCGAGTTCCGTCTCAGAAAATGTCGTCGTCGCCAGAGGATACAGTGGCTTTCATCGGTAAGCCACCCCAGAGGGCAGGAGACGTGGGCGAGCGCTGACACGAGCCTATGTCCAGGCCTTGGGGTTATGGGGTATCCCATGGCAAAGAATCTTCGTGCTGGTCTCGGGCCCGGCAAGACGCTCCTCGTATGCGACGTAGATGCCGGAGCCTTGGATCGGTTCAACAAGGAGACCAAGGGCCTGGGCCCCGTCCAAGTCGTCAGCAATGGCTTTGAGGCCGCAAGGGCAGCTGTGAGAAGCCACCAGAGAGAGTGATCAGTGCGTAGCAGTCTTGTACATGTGAACTAACTTCTGTCACTTACTTGTAGAACACGGTCATCACCATGTTACCGGGATCAGACGCGGTCAAGGCCGTGTACCTGGACCCAAACACCGGTGTCCTCGCCGGCGCTCTGGCGGGAGCGTCTTCAGACCAGAAGCTGTTGATGGAATGCGGGACTATCGAGACGGATACGATCCTGTCTGTTGCGAAGGCTGTCCGTGAGAGCCATTCAGGCACCGCAGCTCTCCACTTTGTGGGTCAGTATACAAGTATCCAGGAGGTTGCTATAGCTCGCCCCATCTCCATTTTCCTTTCCCCTCCCAAGAGCGCAGCTAACAGGACCTACGTCGAAAAGACGCCCCGGTCTCTGGGGGGCCCATGGGCGCACAAGACGGCTCCCTGGCCTTCATGTTCGGGTGCCAGCCGTCCGCCTCGGCCCGGCTGACGCCCCTCGTCAGGTCGTACCTCCGCCACATGGGCCGGGAGGACAGCCTCTTCCTCTGCGGGGACGTGGGGGCCGGCACCGCCTGCAAGATCATCAACAACTACCTGAGCGCCATCACGTCCCTGGCGGCGTCCGAGGCGCTCAACATGGGCGTCAGGGCCGGGCTGGACCCCAAGATGCTGACGGACGTCATCAACGCGAGCGGCGGCCAGTGCTGGGTCACCAGCAAGAGCAACCCGGTGCCGGGCGTCATGGCCAACGTCCCCAGCAGCCGCGGGTACGAGGGCGGGTTCCGCATCGAGCTGTGCGCCAAGGTGCTGGGGATGGGCTCGCGCCTGGCCGAGATGGTCGGCGCGAGGACGGTGCTCGACCGCCCCACGAGCGCGGCGTTCGAGGAGGCCATGTCGGATGACAGGTACCGGGGAAAGGATGCCAGGGTGGTGTACAAGTGGCTGAATGAGAGCGAGAGGCCATCGTGATATGTGTACGGACCAGACGGCAGCTTGCCGCTTGGTCGGACGCCAATGGTGGATCGTAGTAGAGTAGTCATCATAAAGCTTGTCACTTGAGGTGATTGAGGTGAGACGCTGTTGATCGAGTCATGAGGTGGAAATGGCAAAGCCGTTTTGAAAGTGCTGCCCAGGCGCTGGGATCAACAGCAGGTGCCCTTTTTGTCCAGTTCCAAGGTTGGTTCGCCTGCGCAACCGTGGTCGAGTCCATCCATGATCCGAGACCCCGGAGACTGCTCCTGAGAATGTATCAGGCGTCGTAACGTGGACATCCTAGGAACCGGCAGCAAGGTAAAGAGCACAGGGAGATCGAATAAGCGCCAGATGCAAGCCTTCCCACAAGAACAGAATAAACACCCGTTTACCAATGCTCAGAAAGAGGGTTCTAAAACCATCGGACGACATCTCACATTTGATTCACAGATTGTGGCGCGTTTCCTTCTCGCTTCCCCGACTCGCCGGCGTCTATCCAAAAATTGGCTGCCCAGCGTCAATATTGGCTGTCTTTTGGTTGCTCGGTGTGACGGTGTCCTCGGCATCGTGGACTTATTTGCGAAAGTGGGGGGGGGGGGGACCATTGGTTACGAAGCCCATGACGCCACAGCAAGCAATTCCCAGCCTCTTGGCTGAATGAGAAGAGACCAATTAGCTCTCAAACTGGCAACTTTCACATCCCATTTGTGGCTTCTTCAGACAGATGAATACCGCAATTTTTGAAGCCAACTATTTTACCCATGTCAGTATCTCTTAAACCAGAGCGTCGAGCGCTGGAAACGGGCGCTGGAGACGGGCGAAGAACGAGCTGCCCTGGGGACAAGGAGTAACCTTGCCAAGATGGGCGGGACCCAGCTTGCTTACTTCAGCGACAAGGGTCTCCCCCTCAAATCACGACCTCGCGAGTAAGCCAGCCTCTCTTTCCGGGAGCTACAATCACTCACCAGTCACATCGATCCAGGCCAACGTGAGCGCTAGACCAACAGCAAAGCATCTCGGGACCACGCAGCCTCGATCCCTGTCAAGCATTTCTAGAAGCAGCCCTGACAGCAGCGCCATGTTTCGTTTCTGCTCGCGCCTGCAGGCGCGACCCCGGATCAACGACCTCGTCGGGCGTCCGCTCTCCTCCTCGCCCTTCTCGCGGCCACGAACAACCTCCTCACGAGGCTTCGCGCAACCACATGGCTTCCAAGACTACCACTGGGAGGCATACCCAGTGCGGATTCTCCGTCCCGCCATCTGGTCCATGGCCGCTGTCGGCACCATCTGCTTCACCTGCGCCGCGTATGACGTCTACCAGGATGTCAGGAAATACGACAAGAACAAGCGACGTAGCATCACTCTCGACCAGCTGGAGGCCGACTACGCCGTGAGGAGTACACGGAGCTCTAGGGGCCGCCAGGATTTCATCAGCGGGCCCATCGTCGTGACCTCCCCAACCTCCGTGTGGAACGGTCTCAGCGGACCCGGCCAGGTCATCACCAGCGTCGCCGCCATCAACCTCACGACACTGGCTCTTGCGTCCGCCCCATCAATGGCTGCCCAAAGGTTCATCCTGGATCTCGCGCACACGCCGGTCGAGGGCGCGTTCCGGAACCGCCAGCTGCTCACCTGCGCCTTCATGCACACCGGCGCCTTTCACCTGTTCGTAAACATGTTCGTCCTCTTCAACTTCGGCAACACCCTCGCGAACGGCGCCACGTTCCGCGGGTCCGGCAGCCACACCGCCGCCTTCTACGGCTCCGCCGCCATCATCTCCGCGCTCGGCAGCCACATCTCCACTGCTTTCTGGCCCAACAAGGCCAACAGGATCCGGCCCGGCATGGGCTTCTCCGGCGTCGTCTCCGCCTGCTTCGCCGCCTACTGCATGGAGCACCCGGACGCCCGCCTGCGCATCTTCCCGTTCCCCTGGGACTTCTCGGCCCGGAGCATGCTGGAGTTCTTCCTGGGCGTCGAGCTTCTCGGGGTCATGGGCGTGATGAGAAGGTCCAACGTCGGCTTCGCTTGTCACCTGTCTGGGCTCCTGTTTGGAGCGGCATACGTCTCGTACGCTGGCGATGGCAAGGTTTGGTCCCTGTTCAGGAGAACGGCGTTTCGCTCGATGAAGCTCACCAAGGCCATCTGAGGGCAAGGGCGTGGCACACCCGCCGTTACAGGATGAATCCCCGATATCCGGTTGAGGAAACGCGGGCATGGTGGCAACGTCTCCTGATCTTCAAAGCCCCGACTGGCTGTTGGCGCAACCTAAGACCCAGTGCCGAGCCTCTCATATGAAGCTCTTCCTGGAGTTGAAATAGCAGAGGCATGTCGACGTTGTGATTGATACACGACTTGCGGTCGGCCAGATCGAGGGACCTTAATCAGTGCCTTGGCCAAGAAGTCGTTGAACACACTGGTCCGTGCTACGTGTAGCTTCACCAGCCGACATCATGCAAAGTCATTGGCCGTCTGTGGACCTGTTGACATCAAATGTTTAGTTCAGGTGCAACAGCGATGGGGGAGCAAAGCGGCATCTGCGAGACCGCTGGGAGGCCCCGAATGTGATCCCACGATGCATGCATCCTGAGCGGTTGGCGAATTCCCAACCAATCTTGATTGCAATCGCTCCACGCTTCCGCGATGCCCTCAGTTTGCTCCGAACGATGCAGCTTACACCTGCGCGATCGTCGAGACGTTGGAAGTGGATGGCCGTTGGAAGAAGGTGGGTAGGTATAATTGCTCCGTCTTACGCGCGGGAGGCCGCGCCTTCGTAAGCTGGACGCGTCCGAAGCGACACCGCACCTATACAAAAAGCCACATACATGCCTTCCAACCTAAAAAAAAATATCTACAAAAGAAACTCCCAAAGATCCAAACTTTTGAGCTGCTTGCCACGAATGCGTGATGTATTACCCGACCCTCATGCGGCGACTAGGCGTTGTTCCCGGCTCGGTGCGCCTAGTCGCGCTGGCCTTGGAGTGCACCAGCATCGTGTCCCTCGTGTTTCGCCATGACGAGAAGTACAATTATAATACCAGCTACCTGATCGTGAGTGTCCAAGCCGAGACCCCCCCCCCTCCTTCAGTCAGCTCCGGTATATCAGACTGCGAGGGCTGACGTTGCCGCCGCCTCCCGGTCAGCTGGGCTACCTCATCTTCCTCGACGCCGTGGAGATCGGCTGCCTGTGCGGCCAGGCCCGGGGATGGGGCATCACGGCCCTGCCGACGCTGATCGCCGGGGACTCCATCGGCCTCCTCATGCTCGTCTGCTCCAGGGACTGGTACGGCTTGTGGTACTGGCACGGGCCGTGGTACTCGCTGAGCAAGGAGATCGGGATGGGATTGTTCATCGCGCTGCCGTGAGTACATCATGCTAGAAGCCCCCGCGCCCTCAATCCACAGTCGCGAGACTGCATGCTTAGTATGGAATCGCCCAGGATCCTCCGGGTGCTTCTTGTGCTCTTGGCCGGAACGGAGTACTGGTATGAGAACCGCGAGGATCGGGTCTTGGCTGCGGAACGAGCTGCTTTACTTCCTCGCTGATTCAGATTGCCAAGATGGCCTCGGCTCGGCAGACTCCACATGCCAGAGGACCATGGAAGGAAGGCAGCACACATGTTGAAAGTGCAAATGGTTGTCTTGCCAGTGAAGGCCCTGCTTCATGGCACGGTGGGCTGCATAGCGGAGGATAGGTTGGGCTGCATGTCGTGGCGAGCTTCAAAGGCACAAAAGCATACTGGAGTTCTGTGTGGTGGCATTTGAGACCCAAGGCAATAAATAGAAGATAGAATTCCATGAAGAGAAACTAGCCCGAGACGAATGCTTTCTTGGCGAGGAAGTTGACAGGCACCCTGAGACTTCGCTTGCGGTGCCGGAGAGGCCAAGCTTCAGTGTCACAAGTCACCGGGCTGGCTCGACTGACAAGAGCGTCCGCAAGGTCTGTCCTCGCAGCATGCGACTCGGGCTTGATTGCGCTCACGGTGCTGTGTCGGTACTATTCAAAGCGCCCCACATGTTGATCTCCATATAGCAACCCAGCTGGTCCCCCATGCCTTCCCGCCTCCCGTACTTTGCACTGCTGGTTTGCGAGCGTTCCACAGCCAGACAGGCTCCGTTCCCAACTTTACAGATCAGGCGTGTCCGTGGCCATACCACTTCTTGTGTCTCGCCGCTGCGAGTCAGCTGCCTCGTATATCTCGCCGGCCGTTTGGTTCTGTATTATTTGTCAGCATATAGATACCATGGACCCTCATTTCCAAGCCCGTCTCTGGCGTTTGTCTGCGGGGCTTTTGGGGTTCCACGGCCAACGCACTGTCAAGTTCACAAGGCCGGCCCAGATGCGTTTGTATGAAGCGTACTGGCCCATGTCCTGGGCTACGATTGGGACCGTTTCGTTGCCGGTAACCAAGACCGTGGTGAAAGGCATGGCGGTCATAAAGAGGGATATGGACTTCATGTTGATGATTTTGTGGCACTTCCTGTTGTTGCAATTGTCACCGGTGCGCAGAGATGGTCGTTTGGTATCTTTTTTTGCGGGCCTTGGAGGGTACTTGGAACATATGGTCTTGGATTTGCAGTGTCAACTACTGGGATTCTGAGCAAGCGGAACTGCTGGGACTTCTCTTGACATCGACTAGTGACGATTTGCGAGAATCTTTTGTTGGCAGTACCTAGGTAGTGAGTGCTGTATGCGTAGCGTCACCGCTGACTACATACTGATAGGTGTGAATATCCAGTATCTGCCTCTTATATCGCCATAAAGATCACTACGCAGGTCATCGTATTGACAAAGACCATCTCAGTAGCAATATTCAAGCTCTGCGTGCACACGTACAAGCCTTCTTACTCATACCGTCATACTGTACCCAGCACTACGTTATGCTGGGCTCAGGCCAGTACGGGGTTTCTTGCGCGTATTGTAATCACTGTAGGTAGTATACAAATTCACCAATCAAAACACCGTTTCATTGCTCAAAAATCAAGGGACGAATCGCGTCACATCGTGTCGACTAATGCATGCCCAGTTTGGTAGACTACCAGGACTACCTAGGTACGCGAAAGCTATATATGGGGACGATGTAGAAGAGGGATCTAAATGACTGGCACCTAGGCCTGCCAATAATGGCCCGAGAGCGTAATCATTCTTTGATGTGGGCCGCCCACGCATGAGGTGAATTCAGAGCCATTTCACAATGTCCGTTCTCAGCAGACGGCCGCTGACATCTCTACCTGTGATAGGCCGCAAGGCGAGTGTCATGCAATTCCTTTTTAGCAGCATTTCTCCAGCAAGATATCTTGGCCCACAGCATGACTGCTTGCTGAATCATTGAAATTACGCACATATGGCCCCCCTCCCCCTTCTGTCGTATCTTTCAATTCCCCTATTCTGGGATCATGCCTCCTCGCTTTTCGATTCGGCGCACCCACATACAGGGCTCGAACCTCGAAAACCTCACCGAATTGGTAAATTGTTTCCTCTCTTGCCTCGCTTCACCAAGGCCAGGAGTCTAGCACAACGTGGCATCTCGCTCTTGTGATATCTCGTGCGGTTCCCACCTCGAAACCCTTGTCCCACACATGACGCTAGTTTCATCTCCGTCCGGGCGTTCCGGTTGGGGATTTTGTTTGTTGATTCAATAAATAGAGATAGCTAGCTGGCCCTCGCGATGGTCTTCTGCATAGCCCCGAGGCCCTTGAACCCAGAAGACACGCGGTGGACCCCACAAAAAGAGCGACACTAAACAGGGTGCAGCGGCAGGAAATTCAGGCACAACGTGGCCAAACCCGGATCCGCGATGGGTCTTTCAGGTGCTAAGGGATCCTTGCTCTGGGGAGGGGGGGGGGGGCTCATCGTTGGTCACTGGATTTGACACCCGCAGGCGGCCGCGGTCAGGTGCGTTCGAGGGCGTTCGAGTGGGCTGGTCGGCTGTTGTTGGCCCCTCCTTCTGAAATGACAAGGCTAGATCAGACGTTGGGGGGGGGGGGGCAGCCGTTAAAGCACGGACACAAGGCCCGACGAGACAAGCGTGGCCACATCGAGATCGTTCGAACAGGTTTTTCCCACGTTCTAGGTCCTCAGGCGTGCAACACAGCCCTACTTGCGGACCACGACAATCCTTCCATGTGCCATGTAACTTTGCACGACTATCGGCGGGGTCGTGACTTGAATAGAAGCAGGGTGAGGCTTGATCGGTGCTGGTTCGGTTGTACTTCTAAAGCTGCTGTCAGTACTGTGCAGTAGAATTCACCCTTGACCCTCCGGTGTGATATGAATAATGTGCCATACTGCATTACCCTATGCACATGTGCCAACGAACTATGACCGTGAAAATTTTCCTTGCTCAATCGGTGCAATGCTCACCGCCAGTGACCTGCCGGTAGCCCTGCTGGGCAGAGTTCCGGGTTGACGCTACTTGTGGAGTTTGAATCCACCCGTTCGCAGATTGCCGGACGTAAGGAAGAGGTGGAGTCTCTTGATGATCGCGTTCTGGAAAACTCGAGATGTTCAACGATGGACGGTGCTCTGTAGCTTGTCAGGCTCGTGTCATAGAGCTTTTCCCTGGATTGGGGACGCGCTAGGCTGCAAGTTCAGCTTGTGTCGCGGTGGGCCCTACCTACAGGTCCCTAAGGTACATGGAGAGAGACCCAAGTGATGCACGTGGCCCTTGGCCAACATGTTTGCAGGAGTCTCTGAGTCTCGGCCAGGTATGTTGAAGGAGCCGGCGTCGACATCTCCGGAGACCGAGGAAGCTCTTGCATGACTCTATGGCAAAGTTTGAGCCTCAAGTGTTGTTGTGTTTACTGTGCCTTGCCCGTGGCCAAGCTGTGCTTGCTCCTCTTCGATGTCGTGGGCCAAGCGGGGGAGGCCTGCGCCGCGCACGGGTGCTCGCCCATCTGTAGATCCTTCATCAGATTTCTGTTACCGAACTAGGCCCCCAGAAAGAGCGATGAGTTTGCCAACGTCGTCTTCTCACGAGAAAACTCGGCTGCCCCGAACAAAGGGTCTTTGACAATCCCATGTAAAGTTTGACCGCCAAGGGTTCACTCGAGTCAGAGGTTCCGCCTCGTCCAAGGGGTGCCCAATGCGAACGAGACGCTCTGCCCCTCGTGCCGAGTCGACCGTTCGCGGGCGTCGTGGTGGTGGTGGTGGTGGTGGTGGTGGTCACGACATCCAGCAGCAGCACCAGCAGCAGCAGCAACCGTCCGAAGCTTCGACGCCGGCTGCACGTTGTTACTCGGTTGTCTGCTCTAGACTCGGCCGCTGTACCCGACCGGCGCCTCCAGGGCTGCATGGTGCCAAACCTTCAAGAGGCCGGTGAGACGAGGCTTTGCGCTGCCCTTTTCCCTCAACCGTGCCGGTGTCCCCCCCGCCCCCCCCCCCACCAAATCATGCAACCACTTTCAACACGGGCAAGGGCCATTCTGAGTCCTCTGGGCCTGCCAGTAAGTGCGGCTGCTCCAGTGTGGGGAGCAGGATCCACTATTGCTGTCCACTACGGGGGATCCTTTTAGGAGATCGCCCGTCTTTTGCTGTGTGCTGCAGATGCAACTGGGCTCGACAAACGCAGGTTGCATAATAAGCAAGCCCGAAGCTGCGCAGGCGTTGAAACAGCCCTGGAAACTTGAACGACGCAGCTCCGACAGCTGCACGTGAGACGATCCGCCGAGAAAGCTGTGGAGCCTACGAGGGGCCCTGCACCATAGCATGGCGTTCTTTTGGTAGGCTCTTACAGGAGCCATGTCTCCTCGGACCGGCCCATGACGCCAAAAAAAAAAAGAGGATTCAGACTGAGGAGAGCAAGGAATTTCTCCCCCCCCCCCCCCACGTAACTGTTCCAGGGGTCCTGGCTTGTTCTGGTGCTGCTAACGTCGTGTGCTCATATCTTTTCGTGAAAGTGGTGAGAGATGCCCTGACAACTTCGGCGGTGGCCCGGCGGAAAAAGTCTGCTCAAGTTGGAAGCGAGGAGCGTCCGAGGGTTTGCGGTCACGAACTCTGTTTTGACCACAGGGGTTCTGCGATATCCCCAGCACCGCAGCCTGCGCTTCATACCCTCTTTGGTCGAGGGTCTCCAGGCGGGACTGCTCACGTGAAATATTTTGATGCGCTCCATCGTCAGTGCGAAGCTTTGTCCACCGTCGATCTTCGGATGACGGCAGGGTGTCTTTCGTGTACTGTACTGAGTACTCCCCCTCGAGTGGCGCCCATTACTTACCCACAGGCGGTCCTCGTCATCTTCATCTTGACCGTGGTCTCGGCTAGAAGAGCGATGTAGTCAGAGACGTGGCACGCCTTGGGAGATCCACCGCGTGTTTTCCAATCAGGACGTATGCTTGCCCCAATGATCTTGGTGCTGAGCGCGTACTCCTATCCAAGGAGTACGCTCCTCGCTCACGACCTGCGTGACTTCAAGCCGTCGGATGGGGGTTAAGACGGCTGATCGGCAAAGGCGACGGTGATAGGTCCTCAGCCTGGAAAGCATGACCTTCCAGACACTCGGCACAAGTACTGTGCAGCGCGTACGCAGCAGCAAGGTGGCTCCCTAGCCATGCCTGCCATGCGAGCATCCGTCGAATCGCCTTTGGATGATAGATGTGGACCTGGTCTTGTCCAGACATGGCCTCGCGACGGTGTTTGGTCCCATGCGGTCTGGTCTCGGTGGTTTGAATGCCCGCGTGGATCCCGGCCAAGACCTTCTTCAACACAGTGAATACACACGCATGGCCACAGGCGTCAATGTTTTTGCCACGAAGTGCCCGGCTGGTCATCTGAGAGTGTCGTTATCTCAGGCACACCGCGCAACCCACCCACCAGTATCGGCTGTCCAACCGAGCAACCTAGGCGGCTTCTGTCACATCTGATCCCCAAGCGAGGTACCAAGTATCATGTACCATGTATCATGTACAGCAGTGCCACAGGTACAGTACAGTACGACACTGCTCACTGACTGTCCGACACGCTTTTCACTGCCCCCCACCGGCGCAACGCTGGCGGAGCCCTCCCCCCCTGCGGAGCTCTCCTCCCCCGCTCATCCCCTGTCCTGTCAGTTTGCTCCCGCGCATGAGACTTTGGGTCCCCTGCTTTGCGCCGCCCTGCGCTGGCTGGGCTGGCTGGGCTGGCTGGGCTGGCGCGCCTCTGGCTGGCAAGTGGCTGCACGGTCAAACCACAAAATTCCGGTCAAGACGTTCTCGTTCGTCCCTGGCCGGGCAGACCCCTGCGCGCAGGACCACTCATCCTCGAATGTCCTTCTCGAGGATGACGACTGGCCGAGGAAGAAAATACCCAACAGGGATCGCGGGCTCATACCGCAAGCATTTGGCAGACCGGGGGCCCTTTTCATGTCTTCACGCCATGAATTGCAGCACACACACAGACCCTCCCTGCCGGCCTACATAGTACACACAGTGCCCTACCTAGAAGCTTAAATACAACCTCACTCCCTCTCTCCCTCCGCTGCTTCCGACAACTTGGGGTTTGTACCCATATAAGATCTCGAATTCTGACAGTAGCTCTTACGCCCATCGCCTCTTCGACTCGATCCGCGCCGCGACGCAGGTACTCTCCACCCACCGCTACGCTCGACTGCCCGCTACACAGGTCTCACTGCCATAGCAACCTTCGCATCTCTGGCAGGGTGCCCGTGGCAGCACCTTCTCTCGAAAAGTGGTTGCAATGTGTGAATACAACAAGGTACATATGTGTGCCGTTCTTTTACTGTCTCGGTGGTGCTGAACCGTCTCAGGTTTCGAGGCTGACAAGTCGAGGTAGATCGAGTACTCATGCGGCCACTGGCACGGCCAGGCCGCGGTCTGGTGCCCCACCTACACGCGAACCCACCGGCGATGTCCGCCGCAGTTTACACATTATGAATATCGGTAGGTCTCTCTCTCCCCCCCCCCCCCCCAAAGTACGGGCACAATAGAAACGAAGAGGACCTTTTGCTGATCGTGGACACAGGGGATGGGAAGTATGCTGTACGTTTGATCACCCAGCCCAACAACGCATCGAGAGCAAATACAATGCCACATTAGCAGCAGATACTGACGATGTTGTGTCTCCGGCGCTAGCCCACTGCAGGCCCACGACCCCTTCGCCATGGGAACACCTGATCAACCGACGAAAACAACCTGCGCACTGCTTGTGACGATCCGGTCCGGGACCAAGCCGACGCGCGATTACGTGGCATGGCCTACATCACACGTTTCTGCATGCCGAATGCGAATCGTCGACGTCACGAAAAGGTTGTCCGCCATTTGCTTTTCTGTCGACGCACGCGAGGGCCTCCCCGCCCCCCTCCCTCCCTCTCCAGCCTGTGCATTCCCGCCAAAAGCATCCCCCGGTTTCGAGGCCCAAGACACTCTTCCAAGGTTGTAGTCGACTATTGAGGAGCAGGACCCAAGCGCAAAGACAAAAACATGGACGGGGGGGGCCCTTAAATTTGGCCAACAACCTCGGAAAACAAAACATGGGATTGCCGTCGTTTCTGGGGCGAGAGTTGGTGGAATTGCACCTCAACGGGCAAAATCCAGCATCGCTTCAACGCCTGGCAGCAGAGGTGTGGCGGAGGGCGGATACACAAAACAGGGGTCCGTGAGAGCTTTCGGCAGCCACTCACATGATCATGTTTGGCTTATTCGTCTCGGGATCGTGCTGTGAGTGGATGTCTCACATTGCTTTTGACGGCCGACATGCGCGTGCCACTGGTTCGCGGCGGGGAAACAAGGAGTTCTGGCCTCATAGCGAATCGGGGCGGGACGGAAGGGCCCCCCAGAGGAAAAGTCAACATCGCACTCGTATTTCGGCGCTTTTCTTTTATATCTCCTTTTTTTTCTTTCTTTCTTTATTTTGGTTTTATCTGCATGGCGGTTGGGTTGCATTCAGCGAAGTGTGTGTTTCCGGTGCATTTCTGGAGTACTGCACAGGATCTGACAGCTGGGCTGGCGTTGACATGATATGAAGACATTTACAATACCAATTTGATTTTTTTTAATCATCCTCTTTCTCCTCTTAGTTCCCCGCTTGTTCCGCTGATGAGCGTCACTTTCGTGCCGGTGCCGGACAGACAATGCGACACTCCAATCAATTCACGACATGGCTTGGTCGAAATGGGCCCTCGGGCTCCGCTGGGCGATTCTATGGGCTGAAGATGTTTTAATTGAATCTGACAAGTGCTCATGCTGCGAAGTCAGGACGGCCCGGAGCACGGAGGGTTCCGTGTGTTACTCATGCCAGATAACGGACAAGGTGCTTTCAGGAAGCTTCCTTGGCTTCGTGGCTTGCTGCTATCTTTGAACAGAATTTGCTCTTGCGCTACTCTGTACAAGGGAGATTAGACAAGCCAGGCATCCTTAGTCGCGTGAGTGTGTGGGGGGGGGGGTTACATCGCAGACCGACCTTTCCCATCCGAACATCATTCGGGAAGAAGCATCGCAGTTGGGCGCTCGACTGCTCGCCAACAAGGGCAACCGAGCAACAGGCGCGAGGACGGTGAGGTCGTTCAAACGATTCGAACAAGTTGAATCCAAGCCTCCTGTGGCGACCACACAATTCCCAGGGCCTGCAAAGAAGTCTGCCGTCTCTGCATCACGTTTCGCTGAGGATGCGGACTAGGTGATACGGAATGGGCTACCCAGGTACCGGTGACGAAGGCCCGCCTCGCTAAGCACCCCTACACCAACGCGGATCACCGGGCACTTGACAGAGGGCCACGCTGCCCTGTATGCCGTGCTTTTTTCAGTGGATGCCAGAGCACTTGTCGATGCATGCTGCACGTGCTATCTGCAGTGTAACCCTACACTGTCAACATGAGTTCGACGACATGCTGCACGTCGATCTAGCGAGACTGCCAACATGTTGAGACTCGTCTCTGCTTCACAATCCCAGCCAGGCCAGAGAGATTGTAGTACTGCGTAATGATAGTAGACCGCGGGGAAGATGGACGGTGTGCCAGACGAAAATCTTCCGGGCGGACTTGGTTTGCTTTGATTACCCAGGCCGGTTCCCAGGTACGACAGTAGCAATATTCTGTCCGTCCACGATTCGTATAGTTGGCCAGCCTGCCATTCACTGAGCTCCTAGCCATGCGGATGCAGGTTCCGGTCGTGGTTGGATTTTGTTTTCGCAAGCTTTCCCCCCTGCACGCTGTAAGATTCTGGCGTGGAGCCTGTCCCCGGAGTCTTGGCAAGCCTTGAGGACGATCGAGTAGCACCGGCCACGGGGGTGCTTACCACCCCTCCTTTCTGGTTGAGCGGCAGGTCATGCGAAAAGTCAATACCGGTCTTCACGTGGCCAAAGCCTCCGAACCATCTGCAAAACTTATTAGATCACAGTAAGGGTAGTCTGGCCAACAGCCTTGCAAGTTTGTTTCCAAGGTCACTGACTCGTCGCGTCCAATGAAGTCACGACGCCGATAACAAGTACCTTGGGTAGAGAGGAAGCAAAAAAGAGAGTTTTCTTGCAGGCACTAGGAGGCTCAGGTGCATATTCGTCAATGTTCTTAGAAGCTTTCGAAGCAGCGAATGACCGCCGCGTCACGCTCGCCCAGGTCGATGACTACACACTTCCGAGTCCAGAACGATCCCTGGCAGTCCCCGCGCCGCGCGACGAGCTTGAGCTTAAAAGCACCCCGTCGTCGGTCGATGTGGTTTCAAGCAGCGCGATTGCACGAGGCAGAACGACCAGTGGGCAGCCCCCCGCCGGTGGGCTTTGACTTTCACAGGTTTGGCTTGGTAACGACGCTTCCGTAACAATCACCTGTCCAGGTGGGCTTTGTGCCGTCCGATTCGTGAAACGCATGAGCAGAATGGCCAGATAGCGGCATCTGGTTGCCGCCAGATTGCCTAAAAAGTATGTGCTTGTGACGACCTGTTGGCGCCAACGGCGGCACCGGTAAGTGCCCAGGTGATGCTATTCCAATTGTCTCATCTAAAATGGAGAGTTGAAGACACAGAATGCTCGATTCCGACTCCGTAAACTCCGCTACAAGGAGCCATGGGAAGTCGTTCAGGGGGTTTCATTGTTAACGACGAGTTCAACAAAGGGGGGGGGGACCTTGGATCCATAGCGTCTACGTCAAATTGGGACCATCACATAATCAGCCAATTTAGATGCCTTGGAGACTCGAGTGAATTGGCTTCAATGGAGGGTCAAGGAAATTCAATTGACTTCCTCCATGGAAATTCCGAGATACATGTATGCCCAGTTTCGTGCTCTCTGATATCTGGCAGTGGGAAGGGTGGGAACTTTGTAATTCGGAGCCTTAAGAAGAAAACCTCTGGCTTCGCGGGACACTTTGCAACTGATTGCAAGGCCCAAGTACCGCAATGGCCCCGGAGTCCACGAGTCTCACACTCTGCATATGGTTGGAGGATACGTAGGCGCTGCGTCTTCTCGGCCACCCCGAAGCCACGAAGATCTCGAGATTCCTGTTGCTTAGCGGCAAACTAATCGCCGCTACACTCAACACATGTCAGAGTTGCAGATGCGCCGTCTGTCAGGAGCGGAGGAAATGGCCTATAGTTGTCCGTAGCGCGGGCATCAAGCTTCATACCATATAGGTATATATATATATATATCTACTTGCTCCTTCGCCCTGTCATTTGTCCGTAGACGTGATGCTCTGTTAGCAATCTACCACTCGGAACCGACACGAACACACGACACTCGCACGCTAGATACGCACCCCCGACCATTGGCCCAAAATGAACGAAGATTTTGACGGCTTTCTCAAGGCCTGGGGCCTCATCGCCGGCATCGTGGCTTTTATCCAGATTCACACCTTCGTCACAGAGAATGACGAGCGTCGTATTGCATATTTGCCCGAAGTTTTCAGGAAGGAGATTCTTTTACGACCTTTCGCACCGATTATTATAATACTACCGGCGCTTCTCTGGCCTGTACCGGTAATCGTCGTCATAGGCGGCTTTGCACTTCTCGTGGCGGCTGGCATCATCGTCCTGCCAATCTTGTGTCTTGTTAGGCTTTGCTCCTGTCGACATCCCACGACCCTTTGCGGTGTGGTAGTATCCAAGAGAAGGGACAAGAAGACGTCCAACGAAGCCGACTTGGAGGCAGGTCCGGTCCAGGAGCAGCCTAAGCCAGAACCACCGGCAAAGATTCCCGCGCGCTGCATTTCAGGGTCCACGGAGAGATCATCTTCTGCAACGGGACCACCACCAGCTTACTTATGGCCACCAAGTTATGAGGCGTAGCGACACTACCCACCTTGCATGGAGCAACTCGCCCAAAGTAGGATCAACGGCCAGCTGACGGACGAATGACATATCAAGAGAGGCTGACGAGTAAACCAGGGAGAGAAACGATGATTTGCGAGCCATACAACCGGCCACTCCCTCTGCAGATAATTCCCGCCAACCTCCAATCCATCACCACTTTTCCACCAGAACGAGAAATTTCCACCACAGCTATGAAGACTTTTGATATATCAATCTACTCGTCGGGATAAGCTCTTTACGAAGATATGGTTTTTTTTTTCTTTCTTTTTTTCCCCCTTTTTTTTTTTTTTTTTACAAATTCAAACCGGTTCTTATACAGCATTCCGAGCTTTTGAGTGGGCTTGGCTAAGTTGGAGGTTGGCCGGAATTATCTGCCGAGGGACTGCGGGCCTGCGGCTGTGATCGAAAACATCCTGCCGAAAGCCACGATGCATGTCGTGATTGAGAACGGGCCTTCTACGGACTGAGTCCTGACAAGACTTCTAGCGACTCAAGTAGCAGCAACGCCGATCAGCAAGTCACCGGTCGTTCATTGTTGGATCAGATCCCTCCCAGACCGACGAAGGATCAGTCTTCTCCACGCCGGTGAGGAATCATGTATCTCAGCTTCCACTTCTGGTTCGTCGGATGTCATCCTGCTGGGGTCACCACACCGACTGGCAGGGGCCAGCGTCTCAGGCCCAGTCCGGTGTGGGTGGCACGCTCGCAACATTGTTGATCCCGTTGGGAATTATTTTACCGAGATGATGGGAATTCCACGGGCATGTTATGGGACAGTCAGTGATTACCAGGCGCGTTCTGTTTGAGGAGAATTCGCCGCGCGCGATTGTGGCGTCTTCATATGCGCGCCTGATCAGATTCCCGCACACCACCCCCTTGCCGCGACCACTGCCACTTTAGGACATCAAGCCGGAGGGGCGCGTCTCGACGCGAGGTATCCCCAGGTACTTGATACTTAGGGAGGGAATTGGAATCGTATTGTGTTGGCCGAACCCGGTTTCCACTGTGAAGTGGCAAGGCTGTGTCAACGTGTCAGTCTACAACCCGAGAGTCTGGTTCGCCCTATTGAATCTTGATTGCCAATGCAAGCTGACATGTCATCTCAACCCCCTGAGCCATCCAAAGGCCACCACCGCGATAGCCTTGTACGAGTAATGAGCCAGTTTGACATTTCAGGAACGCTGAAGCCCAGATGACAGCCTCTTGTGGGCTCGTAAGCTTTCGCAAAGACCAGTCACATACATCAGCCCACGACCACAAGAGTGCCGCAATCGCCGACAAGGTCAGCATCAAAACTTCAAGCCGTCAAACCAACAGGACGGGACTTCTGTAATGGGTTCAAGCGCTACACAAGTACCAGGCCCATGCCTTTGGACCTTCTACATCACTTGTGATCTATCACTTGTGATCCAGCAGATAAGCGCCCCGTACTTGCTTCCAAGATCTTCGGCCCGGCTTGTCCCAGCAGAGGCAACATTGACACGGTCATTAGGGAAGCCGCTTGAGCCCGTCACAATGTAGTGATGGTAAAAGCTGTGCGAACAAGCTTACAGCTCCTTCTTCTGCGGCGAGTTGTGCAATCCTGCCTCCTGGCTCACGATGCGTCCATCGGGGAGCACAATCTCCGTCTGCCTTACTTTCCAGAGACAGAAAGGGTAGACGAGATCGGTGAGCACTGCTGTGCCTACCATCCACATCCCGAAGGGGTTGGTGATGTAGCCATGCGCTTCCGGCCACCAATACCACAGAATGGCACTGCTCAAGCCCAAGCCAGATATCGTGCCCAGGGTTCTGAAAAACCTAGCGTCAAGCCATGTCAGCATTTCTGTGCGTATACGAGCTGATAGAACATCAACTTTCGGATCCGCGTTGTGAGAGTTGCGAACACCATCGGCTTCGGGTGGTCTCACCATATGGCATAGCTCGTCCCTCCGGAGTGTCCCCTCACCAGGAGCATCGCCAGAGAGCCAATGCTATCAACAATTTGGCACAGCCCAGCCGACCAGAAAGCCAGCTCGGTGGAATCGAACTGGTCGCGGCCGAAGTACCATTTTCCCGTCTTGTCCCCGTGACCGGTCCCAGGCTCGCTCAGCCACCAGGACACAAAGGCAAAGTGTCCCACGCAGCCCACAGCAGTCGTGACCACCAGGATCGCCACGATATGTCGAGCCACGAAGGGGCTGGCTCTCCATTCCACAGGCGCGTGTATGATGGTGGTGTAGACCAGTCCGACGTCGAGGAGCAGCCAGATGAGAAATCCCGCAATCTCGAGCGGTGCCTCGCAGACGTAGAGCGCGTACACGATCTCCCATGAGACGTTCAACGCGAGGGCCAGCAAGGGCATGCTGTAGGACTTGGTCTGGAGGCTGCGCCGGGTCATGAGGATGTACGTCGCGTCCCAGCAGACCACGCCAACACCAAGCGCGACGGTCGAGAGTGGTACCACCCAAGACGGCACGGATTCTGGCGCCACGTCGTTCAAACCCATCACCAGAGTTGATAAAGTGATATGGTGTGTGGCTGTAGGAGACCTCCCGATGTCTTTTGATAATAGTCAGAGATGGTATGTTGGCTCGCGGCCTCAAGCTTGGTGGGACGCGGCTAGGTAGGCCAACATGTGGGGCCGCCCCAAATTCCTTGACGCATTCCGAGGTCGCGTCGTCGTGTCACCTTGTTCAAAACCTCGTGACCAGTACTCAAGGAAGCACGTCGCCCCCGAGTCCAACAATTTTCAATTGAGCATCACAACATCAGATCCACCTACGACTAGGAAGCGACTCGGTGGAGGCTCCAGCTTTGCTCGTGGAGGTTCAAGAATTCAGTCGAGCCCTCGGCTGTACCCTAATCAACGGATGAAGTACTAAGTACCTATCCGCCGCCCTAGGTACTGAGAATGCGCCCCAGCAGCTAATCATGTACCTGGGTACTTGAAGAATGAATGTCTGTAACCTCGTCGTTCTACCACTTGCTTGCGAGTTGGGTCTGTATTTCTGTATGGCTTGCATTTCATCCATGGATCCAAGCCGAGAGACTGGGCAAATCTTTTCTCCCGCCCGGCCCGATAAAATCGAGCTCGGAAACAGACCAGCTGTGACAGCTTTCTATGACACGAACCCATATGTCGAGGCAAACCCCAGGTGGCCGAGTCTGGAATACATCTGTCTTTCTACTCAGGTACACTTTACGGACCTTTTACGGCGTGCGTCGCCGTGCCTGTTCGCTCTGGCAAGCTGTTCGAGTGGGACCAACAGACTCGACAACGACGTTTTAGGTCGGCATGAAATAAAATATAAAAAAAAATATAAAAAAAACTTCGCCGACCAGCAAATGGTAGTTCCATTTCAGGAAGGGGACGTTTGAGCTCTCACAAATTTGATCGGGCTCGCCAACGAGGAAGTGTACGCGCAAGCCGAGCATCTACCGCCTACACTCGCCCACGGAGCCAACACTGCCTCCGGAACGATCCGGATCAGAGGGGACGATCCGAATGAGTGGGACCTTGCACCAGTCTGACTGTTACTTGACCTACCTAGGTAATAAGTATCGTTCTCCGATGAGTGTTCTGCCTGTCAGCATGCAGCACTAAAAACAAAAGACATCACAGTTTCCTAGGCTGTGGACGCTTGACGAGGCAGACTGGAGGACCAGACATGGTGGCATTTGTCATCATCTGCTGCCTGACTGCTTGCGAAGAGCCATATGTGAGTCGCTACCCGTTTCAAGCGGGCCTGCTGTCTTTCATATCGACCTTGGTAGGGCTCCATGTTCGATCGACAGCGCCATTTTTCAACCAGATGCGGCCTGGTGGTTCTAGGAGCAGAACGCTGAGCAGCCGAGGTCTCATAATACGCCAACACAAACGAAATGAGCGCCGCCGAAACCGTACTTCAAAACACGGCCCCCACTGTTGACGGGGTGTCATGAGTGGCTGCTCCTTCGTTGCTGATATCAGCATCAAACGTTGAGGATCAGACATGGGCACTCATACATGCGATCTGCCGAGGGCGAGAGTTCGAGAAATCGGTTGGTAAACAAGAATGCTCAGTTACTGCGTGGGACAGGATACACAGACACCAACGACTCTCGCCTAAAATCCTTTGATGCCGTTGGCCCAAGGTAACATAAGGCGAAGTGGATGTTTGCGTTGCCTAATGGGGCTGAAATGCAATTAAAATCCTTCAGCCTAGAACAGGCGAGCGGGTATGTGCCTGGGTCGGTGGCTGTGCTACGCAGATCTCGGCCGGGGAGCGAAGCCATGCGCGCTGCGCCGTCATCACCATCACACTTGTCTTGAGCCCCCAAGATGAGGCATGGCGTCCCCGCGTGCTTTGCGCAATGAGGTACCGGGACACCATGTTGTCACACAGACGCGGCTGCACAGCGTTCGTCCGCAGCTGAGCCATGCTGACGAGAACCGTTGAATGGTAGGGTAGCTTGGCTGGGAGATCAGACATCCTACGAAATCCCGCTGGTGTTGGTGTGTACGCCACATGTACATCGAGAAGGAGCAGCTAAGACAGTCCACTTGGGCTCAGAGTATATTAAGCAGTGGGCTCTGTCACCTGGACCATCTCCTCTCGAATATTACATCACAATCCGTCTATTCACCATCGCCCACATCTTAGAGACAAACCGTCGCAGCTCGAAGTTCAGTTTCTAGTACCGCCATCAGATAAGTCTTCATTGATCTTTCGAAAAGTAGATATCGAAGATGCAATTTGCAACATTTCTCTTTGTGTTTGCGGCTATAGCCACGGTAAATTATTTTTCCCCTTGCATGTTCAGCACGCCATGCAAGCCTGCAGCACACTATTGGGCTCTAACATATCGTCCAGGCCGACGTTCTTCCTCGAGAGCCGGAGGTCACCCCGGCCCCGATCAAGGCTCGCCAAAACCCGCTGTCCGATCTAACCTCAGCCGCCAGCGATCTCGCCAGTGGTGTATCTTCCGCCGCGGCTGCGCTCTCGTCTGCAGCCAACAGCGCCGGAGTCATCGGCAGCGTGACCAGCGAAATTGGCAGTATCACTTCGAAGGTCAAATCGGCCGAGTCGTCAATCAAATCTGAGCTGTCGACCGCAACCGGCTCGGCCGCGTCGGCTGTGTCGGGTACGTCAAACTCGACGACCGCAAGTGGCGGCAAGACGACGACTCCCGCAAGTTCTAGCTCGACCTCTACGGGCAGTGCTACCGGCAGCCAGTCGACGGGTGCCGCCCCTATGCAGACTGCTGTTATCGGTATTGGTGCGTTGATGGGTGGCGTGGCCATGTTTGCCAATATGTGAGGTCAAAGGGATGTTAGCATTGTGATCGCAGTTGGACAGGTTCCGGAGTGAAGATCAGTATGGGAATACTATGTATAACAGTGTGGGTAAGTGGTCGACCACTACGTATGGTCTGGAGCCCGTTTTGACGCGCTGAGAACCTTTGCAAATTGCAAAGTGGTGGTCGACCATAGCGTGATGTACTGTAGCTAGAGGCTGGCCTCCATGAGGCCAGCGCAACCATAGGGTCTGTAGGCTGAATCATTGGTCATCAACATTGAGTAGATCAACAACAAAAAGTTTGTGAGGGGTGCTAGGTCGATTTATGCCCGGCCACAATCTAGGAAATTGACCCAAAGTCTGGGAAAGCGTGGGAAAAACCAATCAACTCATCGCGATGGGTTCCGACTCCAGTACACCGCCCGGCATCCGTCGTCCAGCGTTGCGCACCATCATCAACCCCGTCACGCACGAAACAGCGACCTTCAAGCGCTACACCACCGAGACCAACAATCAATTTTCAGAGATTAACGTGACTGTACGCGGCGGCGGCGGCGTGCCTCTGCACTATCACGCCATGCGCACCCAGACATTCACTGCTATCTCGTCTGTGATACACTTACAAAGGGACTCTGAGGAGATGGTTCTTATGCCAGGCGAGACAGCCACGGTACCGGCCGGGCACATGCACCGTTTCTGGAACTCGGCGGGCGAGAACATGACCTTCAAGGTCCGGGTCGACGTGGCAGCCAAAGGTGACATCGAGGGGTTTGAGAAGGGTCTCTACATCTGGTATGGCTTGGCCCGGGATGGAAAAGTGCGCGATGACGGGATCGCGTCAAATCCCTTACACGTCGCAGTCATTATGTATATGCAGGATACATGGATTGCTGGATGGGGATTCTGGCTTATGAGTCCTCTTTTTTGCGCTACTCTACGCGGCAGCGCGATGGACCGGTGTGGAAAAGGGGTTGGTGGAGAAGTATTGGACAAATGCAGACGGTCAGGAAATGGGAGAGGAGACGGCTCTTTTAAGACAACAATAGGCAACTGGAGCACGCGGCACTGAAACAATACACCCTAGCCTACTTTATTCGGGTGCTTTTCCGCTTGTCTTCCTTCTGAGTCCGTCATTGCATCCTTTTTACCCTCCCGGGAGAAAAAGTAAATGTCGCTCCCCTTGTCAACCTCCTCCACAAACATGCACGCTCTCCTGTTCTTCCAGAAGGCCCATAGGTAGGGCGTTTCAAAGTCGCTTTGATAGTGCACACCCATCACCTGCCTGATCGCTTTTGTTGCCTCGATAGCATGGTAGAATGGAATTCTGGAGGCGTGATGGTGTAGCACGTGCGTCTCGATAGCGCCATGGAAGAGCACGCGGCCGATGAAGCCAAAGTCGCGGTCTACGGTCGACGCCGCGCCCCGAAGAAAGGTCCATGTTCTGTTTGGGTAGTATGGGATAGAAAAGTCTGTGTGCTGCAGAAAGGTGATGGTCACTATGAGAGGTTAACGCCGACTCTTGTCCTTTTTGAGATGTGACCAGGGGAACTTACGGATCCAATGGTTCGTCCACAGATATGGAAACCCGTACAGAAGCATGACGTTCCACTTTCCGAAATACTGCACACATGCATAGATGACCGACAGCGCCGCAGCAATGCCAAGATCCGAGATGATGATGTCCTTCGAGTTCGCCGGCTTAAAGTTCGGCCCGTCACCACCAAAGTAGAAGTGTGATCTTTTCCACCACGCAATGGCCGCCATC
This sequence comes from Dendrostoma leiphaemia, assembly GCA_026120015.1. Lineage (NCBI taxonomy): Eukaryota > Fungi > Ascomycota > Sordariomycetes > Diaporthales > Erythrogloeaceae > Dendrostoma > Dendrostoma leiphaemia. Next base: position 11,433 of record JALRMF010000337.1, on the reverse strand, counting down.
CGCGGGAGCGCGAAATTGTTGATCAGGATGTAGACCGGCCACGCGATCAGCTGATGGCCCAGCAGCTCCAGCATGACTGCAATGGGCATATCCTCGACCAGCTCGAGCGTTTTCATGAACCAGTCCCTCCCCTTCCTCTTGGCCACCCAGTCCTCCTTGGTGTCGGGCACAAACGCGATGTCCCTGTCGATGTTGTTGGTCGTCTTGTGGTGCGTGGAATGTGTGAAGCGCCACGAGTGGTAGGGAACCAGCAAGAACGAGTGCATCAACATTCCCATGCTGTCGTTGACCCACTTCTTGGGGCTCAGGGCTCCATGGCCGCACTCGTGAGCCAGCTCCCAGAGTCCTGTGAAAAAGCAGCCCTGGAGGAATGAGTATGCCACCCAAATTGCTTTCCGAAGATAGTTGTTTTCGATGCCCGGGATGAAGGTCGCTGCCAGCCACATTAAACTGAATACCATGACGAAGTCTCGCAACATGTAGCCGAATGACAGGAGAGAGTTGCGCTCGAAACAATGTTTTGGGATGGCATCGTGTATATTCTTCATGGAGTATAGTTTGTCTGGCGGCTCGAAAAAGGGTCTCTTCTTCTGGTCGTTGACGAATTCGCGAGGAGCCACGGCTAGCAGACGCAGCTTGGCTGTCTTGGCCGTCTCTAGGCCGTGGGCCGTGGTGACAGTCGCTATTTGTGCCATGGTGGAATTTTTTGAGTTGATGTTTCACGAAGAAACAGTTGGTGGCGGGCCCATTGTGCTGAGGACCACCGTACCTTATACCCAGGTAAGGAGCGGTACCTTGTCCATTGGTCGTCGCTTGACACATTTGTTGGTGACGCTTTAGAAGAGACGGGGCTAGCGGTCAGAGGCAAAATCTAAAGGGGCAGATTTCAAGTCAGAAACACTCCGGGTACAGGGGGGCGGCGGCCGCGCGGACGGTTGTGGATCTCGTTGACAGCGCGCCCAGCGTTTCAAGGTGCTCGAGACGATAGTGGATAGAACATGGTACGATTTCAAACGAGCAACAGAGCGGTAACGGCGACACGGTCCGTGCTGAAGAAAGCAATGGCTATTAATACGATGCCAATCTGGCCTACGACATACATATCAATGATGGCGAGCCATCCCTCGGACCTCCGCTTTGGACACGGACATGGACTTCTCAGCCCTCCAATGCAAGGCGGAAACGAGGCTGTCAGCCAAGTACGAAAGCAGAAAACATGATTTAGACTTGAGCAGATACCTGGGTACATGTAAACCGACCTCGCAGTCTCCTCCACCTGGGCAGTCACCAGAAGCAAGACGGAACAGCGCCAACCGAGCTCCCCCCCCCCCCGCCTCGGCAGTGCGGCAAGGCACCCACGCAAGGCACCTAGGCAAGGCACCCAGGTCTTCTTCATCGTACCAATATTTCTGCAGGGGCGATTTCAAGCGGCTGACATTGCCCATATCAGATGTGAGGGACTGGTCGCGTCGACCACATGCAATGCAGGTGCCAAGGCGTAGTATATGATGGCAACGACGTCCAGGTAAAGTGCCAGTCTATATGACACTGCCCATGGAAAGCGGTAAGAGAACTAATCCTGCGAAGGAAGGGTCCCGTTTGTGCACGGAATGCCCATTCCTCCAACCCCTTCCAATCCAGTGCAATCCATCTCTCCCGGCTTGCCGTCTGCGCCGAAGAGGACTACATCGTCAAAATGGAAGTCCTGACAGTGCGCAGCGTCCGTGCACATTATGTACATGCCTTTCTGATTCGATTGTCCTATGATATCGTTTGTCAGAAGAGGTGTGGTTCAAAGATCGTGGAAGGGTGGAGCTCCTGACCAGCCGTATATGTCCAGCAAGGATCCGTGACGCAACTCCCGTCGCCCAGCTCCTCCTTCGTTGCAGCTATGATATTCTCCCACGTGAAGTTCGTCGCGTATGCTGACAGGCTTGTGTTCGTGCCTGCAGGGACGCCTACCTCTTGGTCGACGTAATTCTCGATGAAATGAATGGGGTAGCTTGTGTTGAAGATGGCGAAATTCCGCCACGTAACGTTGCTCAAGTTGCATGTTGTGCCCAGTACGCCCTTGAAACGAGCGCCCAGGAGGGAATCGTAGATGACGGCGTCCTCGAACAGGTAGTCACCACCGGTCCCCGAAGAACAAGACACGGACACCCCGTGAGTCCCGTACGCGACGACGTTCCGCACGGTCACATTGGTTGCAGGAGGTGCCACATTGATGACATCGTCGCCATTCCATGATACCCAGCCATCAACGACAACATCGGAAGCAGACGTGTCGATGCCATCCGTGTTGAACGGAAAGGCATTGATCGGATCGGCCGAGCGGGCGTCGAGTGTCGTATTCGTCATGTAGATATCTGTGCCGCCGAGGGAGAAAACCCAGGCAACAGGGTTGTATACTTTCAAATCCCGTAAACGAAGACTGGTTGCAGACAACGAGAAGAAGTGGGGACGGTAGTCGTTGTTTGTGTTGTTCACCATCGGCCACCATTGCTCACCGTGGCCAATGAACCAGCCTGAGTTGGGGTCCTGACTGCCCGTGATCGTAACGCCGGTGCTGCCTTTGATGGTGATCCAGTGTCCAGGGTAGAGATCGCTATTTGCCGTGACGGATTCCACATACGTGACGTTGGATGGCAGGGAGATGTTGCCATTGACGACGAATTCGACGTTGGTAAGACCAGTGAAGGAGATAGGTGTCATGAGGTTGTATGTCTCATTCTCGCTGAATAGGATGCGGGAGCCATTGCTACATCCCGCGACCGTAGCTAAAATGCTAGGACTGTCGTCTTTTCCTGTAGCGTTCTTGGGAACAGTGCACGTGTTCACAGAACTTTCCGGTAACCAGTATGCTGCTGCAGATGCTGAGAGAAACCCCAGCATAGCTCTGGTTGATGATCTCCACGAAAACATTGTGTGTAATAAATACTTAGTCATTGAAGACAGGCTGTGCTGGAAGTCACCAATTTTAATGACACGACTGGATCCGAAGAGTCCAAGATGAATGGCAAGTAATTAAAGATTGATAGTAAATAAGTGGGTGGGCCCACATGATCTGTCTGAATACCTGGGCGGAAAAATATTTGAATCTCGGTCTGAATTACACAAAGCTAAGTACGGATAAACCCGAGCATCTGCGGCAAGTCCAGTGTACTGATCTGATGATTATCCCGAGCCGTTTCTTCCTGCAGCGACGCAGCATTGCACTGGTTCTGGAAGCACTTGCATTTCATGATTCGCCGCCCAGGTGAGTCCATGTAAGAAATTTCGAGACGAGATGCCTGGCAATGAAGAAAGGGTCTTGAACACAAGTTCGTAACTTCGTCTCCCCGGACACGTCACACGTGCTGGGCGGCGAACATTGGACAACTGCTCTCTCCCCCGGGCCGACCTTCCGAGTTGGATCTTTGCACCGAGTTCAAGCTTCCCCGCGCCCGCCTGCAGTCGGACTTGATTGGTTCCTGTTCCGCGGCAGGAGGTGTACAGAGGTATTGACTTAACGCGCAGGCCCAGGGACGAAAAGAACCTGGCCCCAAAGTGGTCCTCCAGGGCTTTGGGCACAGTACCGCATACGTTTTCCACGCAAGCACCGCATACGTTTTCCACGCAAGGTGATCTTTTTCTTCTTCGGGCCAAGCTGTATTGTCAATGTGTCAATAATTGGCCGCCGTTGCAAAGGTGGAGTCACACAGCGCTTATCGACCTCGAGTCGCATCAACCGACACTAGCCAAATAAGTATCCAGATAAGACGCCGGCGACCCTTGATATTTACCTCGCTAGGCTTCCTATCCGGGGAGAGGAGAACGTGGGCCTTGTCCTGATGTTACGTCGCAATTCTGCAGGCAGCTTGCATATGCTGTTCTTATCCCGGGATCATTTCAATTATATAGATTGAAAAGATCCAGCGTTCCCACCGTCGCTCCTCCCGAGGTCCTTTGGATGTTTCGTTTGGTGCCATGTAGCTTACCAACGACCACCTGATCCTGCACGTGTTACGATGGAGTCGCCTGATCCGCATGCCTCTCCACCAGTGGATAAGCAAGCCGATGCCGTTGTCAAAGTCGAGCAGGCGACTCGGGATCTCATCAGCATCAAGCATGCACACGAGTTTGACCCTAACTTACCACAGGAGAAGATCGACTTTATCGACCAGGCTATACGAGATGGCGACTCTAATGAAATACCGGAAGCCGATGCGCTGTTCAGCGAAGACTCTCCGTACGACCAGGTCCGGGCCGCTGTGCGCAATACGGACGGGGGAGAGCCTGCCAATACGGTACGAGCGTGGATCTTGGGAACAGTCTTTGTGACCATCGGCAGCGGCCTCAACATGTTTTTGTCGATGAGGAGCCCGGCTATCAATTTTCCTGCAATCATCGTTCAGCTGCTCGTCTATCCAATTGGCTGCCTGTGGGCCAAGGTTGTCCCAACCAGAGTCTTCAACTTGTTCGGGTTGAAATGGACTTTCAACACCGGCCCTTTTACGATCAAGGAGCACGTTGTCGTCGTCTTGATGGCCAACGTCTCCATCGGGTATGCTTACAGTACGGACGCTCTCCTGGCGCTCCAAGGAAAACCATTCTACGACATCAACCTCGGTTGGGGCTTCCAGCTCTTGTTCACGCTGAGTTCTCAACTCATCGGAATTGGGCTGGCGGGCTTAGCCCGGCGTTTTCTTGTTTGGCCAGCGGCAATGATATGTATGTGTTTTCCTTTCGCTTTCCTTTCATTGTTTTTATTATTATTGAGTTATTATTAAAGAACAGGGAAGTCTTATTCCAGGTTCGAGATAATCAAGAAATCATTCAGACATATTCACTAGTGAGGAATCAGTGCCTAATCGTTGCACAATTAGGGCCAAGTCAATTTAGCAGCACCACGCTCTTCTACGCTCTTCATGACAAGACGAAGAGCGATGGAACACAAAGCAATGGTTGGACGATTAGCCGCTATCGATATTTCTTCTACGTCCTGATCGGAATGTTCTGCTATTATTGGATACCGGGTGTGATATGGCAAGGCCTTTCGGTCTTTGCCTTTGTCACCTGGATCCGACCCAATAACGTCGTCCTCAACCAACTCTTCGGAGGCTTCACTGGCCTGTCCCTGATTCCTATCACGTTTGATTGGACATATGTCACGGCTTACCTGGGCGATCCTCTGCTGGCCCCATCTCATACTGCTATCTCAGAACTCGTCGGCCTGTTTCTATTCGTGATTTTGACTACCATCGGAATCACATATTCGGGAGCCATCTTCAGCGAGTGGTTACCGATCAACACAAGTCAGACATACGACAACACCCAGAATGAATATAATGTAAGCCGCATTCTGGGTGAAGGTTTCACATTTGACTTGCAGAAGTACAACGAGTATTCCCCGCTATTTCTGCCTCCGACCTTCGCCCTGAATTGTGGGTACACCCCCTTCCCTCTCCTCGTCTTGAATATAAAGTCCAAACGTTCAACCTCTAATCCGTCAATCTACCATAATTCAGATGGTCTATCTTTTGCGGCAATGACAGCTGCTCTCGTACACTGTGGCATCTTTCATGGCAAGGAGATTTACTACCGGCTCAAAGCAGCGAGAAGCCAAGAGCCGGATATCCATATGAAACTGATGACAGTCTACCGAGACGCGCCAGAATGGTGGTACTTTGCCCTCTTCGTCATATCTACTGCGCTGGGCCTTGCCACGGCATTGGGCTACGACTCACAGCTGCCATGGTGGGCTTACTTTGTGGCGATCATTCTCGCCATAGTCTTCATGCTGCCGACTTGCATAATACTGGCAATTTCGAACCTGGGCCTAGCTTTGAACGTGCTGTCACCTTTCCTGGCTGGGTTCATGATTCCAGGAAGGCCGATAGGCGTCATGATATTTGCAAGTCCCCAATCCTTTTTCCCCTTCAGAGGTTTCAAGTCGACTCGGACGGTGGTTTTGGCTCTTCTACAACCCGGCCATTCTGACAATTAGCAGAAAGTGTATAGTACCATCGTACTCGGCCAAGCCCAGACGTATGCTGGCGACATGAAGATGGCACATTACATGAAGATCCCTCCTCGCATTACTTTCTGGTGCCAGGTCGTCGCCACCATTTGGGCTTCTTTTGTGCAAATTGCTGTCATGAACTGGACGCTTGGAAACATCGACGGCGTCTGTGATCTGTACGTTGTTCTCGTTCACCTGTGTCACCGTCGGAACATCTGCAGATTCAGCTAACCACGATTGTGCAAAGTGAGCAACCTGCCAAATTTTCCTGTCCAAATGGGCGAGCTTTCTTCTCCTCGTCCATTGTCTGGGGCGTCATTGGCCCATACCGAATGTTCGGCGTCGGATCGATATACCAATACTTCAACGTGTTCTGGCTGATTGGCGCGATTCTCCCATGCGTGTTCTACCTCTGTATCAAGATCGGAGGGCGACTAAAGTGGGTTGGTCGTAATCTCCATGCTCCGATCATGCTCGGGGCCATGGGTTGGCTCCCACCTGCGACACCGCTGTCGTTCTGGTCGTGGGGAGCCTTCGCACTTTTGTTCAATCACTTCATCCGAAAGCGATACCACGGTTGGTGGAGTACATATAATTACATTACAGCTGCGGCCCTGGATGCTGGTCTTATCTTGTCCACGATTGTCATTTTCTTCGCAATCACCTTGCCTGGCGTATCGATTCCAAATTGGTGGGGCAATGTGTCCGTGTTCGAGACGATGGTAAGCTCTTCTGACTTGCTCCAAGGATTAAGAATCATTCCCTGCATCTCAAGGAGCGTGTATATAGTCCAAATTGCCGTGCGCGCGCTGACCTACCACAACTCCAGGACTCAGAATATACGGCAGTCCTAAAGACCGTAGGCGAAGGGGAGACCTTTGGACCGGCGACGTGGTGAGACACATGCATGGGAAATGTGTGCGCCATCACGCTTGAAGGGGAGTCCTGTGTGCAGTCCCACAGCATTGGGTATTTCGACTTTCATGTATGGATAGGTGTCTAAAGAGGCGACTCAACCTAATCAACAATCACTTACTCATCAAGGGTTTCTTCTCTTTGCTTAGGTGGCAAGGTGATTTCATTTCGAGCCTCGATGAGTGGCAGGTTGTGAGATGCAGCGTAGTTGCCATAACCACTGAAGATCTCTGAGCCAGTCCGCACGATATGCGCTTCACAGCCATACCAACGCAAAGGTGTGCAGCCCGAACGTTTCCGTATCTCCGTCGCACAATCTGCTGGCCCTCTACGGATAGCGTCACCTGCAATGGGCGATCACAGCCTTATTCCCTAGCTTACTCATCTGTCTTGCTGCTCAGGCGGCCCAACTGTTATTATTCATTCAATTGCCGGCTTGCCTGCCCCAGGGTGTCATTGCACCGGCAAGCCTTCACACTGACGTGAGATGGCGTAAGGTTCATTACTGTTGACTGGAGAGGTAATATGGGCTGTGCTGTTCCTGCTTATGCCAAGCCAGCCAAAAGTCCCTCTCAGCAGGGCACTGCGCCGGAGTCTCAGGACAGATCGTTCAATTGAACGGGCACTGTGGCTAGATCGTGGCTGATTCTTGTACCAACATACCAATCACAAGCTACCACGGCCTCTTGTGGGGCAAGACACGATGGCAAATCCTCTTGCAGGATCGAATTCTACAGATTGTCCGGGTCCCAGTCATGAGACACCAAGCTGATTTGTTGTCGCATGGAGCTTTGTGGTATCATCTGCTGTAATAGCCGTGGGCAGTACCAAATCTGCACTTGGGGCCAACTGATATGATCTTCGCATTTTGGACTGAAATGTCTTGCATAGCCACTCACATGCTTGCAGAGGATTGACTGGGTCGCTAGGCGGAATCCATCCTGTAGGCAACTGCCGGACCAGGGTCACACACGTGCCATTTCTATTTATTCGGTGTCTTCTCTTTTTGTAACGAGCAAACAAATTGACATTTCACAGGACCATCCTTAGTTTTGTATTCAAGCCAGACTACGATTGAGCCACCATCTCTTCCTCTCTACAACGCGCAACTTCTCCCCTCAACCATAACAAACAAGCCTCCTTCGGGACGAGCCAACATCATGAACTCGACAGTGGTTTTGCGTCAAATCACTATTTGGACTTTCCTTCCTGCGGTCATTCTCTTCATCATTCATGGCGCGGGCAGCACATTCGCGTTTCCGGCCGTAGGCCTGGTCCCTCTGGCCGGCTCGGCTCTTCTGGGCCTTCTGCTTCTTCACCGTGACCGAGTCGCCGCCCTCGGCTCACCATTGCAAGGACTTTCCCCTTCGAACATCTTCTTCGCCGATGGCGTTCTCGCCGTTTCCCTTCTCATATGCCTGATAGGAACGTGGGTGCTTCTCCAAGGCCCTTATGATACAGGAATGGTCATCTTGGGTACATACTGTTCTGTATTCTTGATGCTCAGTTTGTAAGTGAACTCCATGTATTCCAGACCTTTTTTTTTTTTTTTTTTTTTTGACTTGCGCTGATCTGTAGGTATAGTGGCATCCACTTCTACTTCGCCGCGGCTGAGGCGCTGCACATCATCACGGCTCGAACAAGTCCGTTCCGATCTCTCGCCGCCGAATACGAGCCGCTCACGAGCAGCTACCAGGATGAGCCTGAGGGTGTTGAACGGGCTGCTTAGACGACAAAGGACACCTTCCTCTATTGGGTACCATAGTTTCACGGGGCTAAAGCGAGGAAATCCTGATGCTGAACTATGTGGGCAGATGCTTCTGAAGAGAGGAGTGAGGATATGTCAAAAGAATAGATTGCCTACGTTCCAAGGGTTTTGATATTTATGAGATGGGCGTGCAGAGGGAGGTTTGCTTGTATCGTTCTCGGACGCTCAAAGTTATAGCGTACAGACAGAGCATCAAATCGCGGGAAAGAACAACGACAACGCAAAAAAATATTGCAGCATTGTTTCTTATTACTTCTCAGCACCTCCCTATTATTCTTTACTTTTTCTCTGGTGTTTCTGTATTTTTGCTTGGATGGGAGAGGCGGAAGGCTGTGGAATCTTCGCACTGCTTCAGCTAGCTCAAGTACATACGTACTTAAGTACTTATGTACTTCCGGGTTCCTAGGAGGTATTGTAAGCTTCCACCGGGAATGGACTCGAACGGTGACGTGAGATTGTTTCTTATTGGCCGAAGAAGGCACCATTGTATCAAAGTATAAGAAAACGCCACTTTGAAATGTACATACGCGGCATTTCTAGTGCCGTTCCGTAGTACTAGTACTTGCCTGGCTGAAAAAGGATCTGCCAAAGACTGCCTGACGCCAACATTACCTCCGTACAGATTACAGTGCACCTCTGTACCCTAAACGGGTGGGCAATGGGTTCCAAAGGTTCCGCGCACCTAGGTAGGCTATGCGTGACTGTGAAGATCCCAACGTCTACAGGTCCTCGATCTAATACTCACCTAGGTATCACTTTCCAAGGTCTATGAATCAATGCGCATTTACCACTAAGGGTGCACATGACACGTTGGAAAATGCTGGAAAATTGGTTGTACAGACAAGGTGCGCTGCTCAGAAATCTGGACCTGGGACAAACCCATGTCAGTAAGAACAAGGAATATAGATAAAGCATTGGGGCCAATTATTCATCAAAGGTGGGCGCAGTGGCAGAGTGGTTAACGCGATAGACTAGAAATCTATTCTCTTCGGAGGCACAGGTTCAAATCCTGTCTGCGTCGATGTTTTTGACTTTATTTTTCTTTTAGCCGGAATGGTCTCTGTAGGCATTGATAATTTTGTTAGTCAAATTATGGGTTTTTGATTTCGCAATTTGGATTGTGAGAGGATTCATTCCTCGTGCAAAGATAATGACAACTTCAACGTCGTACTTCATTGTCTACTCGACATTCGCTCTCTGTAGGCTCTCAACTCGCTGCCTCAGTGTACCTAGGTACTCTTCCAATTTCTGTCTTTTCTCTTTCAAAAGATCAGAGCAAACATGTATGAACCTACACCAGACGCAAATCACTCGCGCCATGGCGTAAGCAAATTGACCATGTGGCTGGCGACCAGTTTCACCCTGCTGTTGGTGTATCTAACAATTGCCACCACGATCAAATATCCGAGAGATCTCAACTCTATCTGATCAGATCCGCACTCTTAAAGACGCCATCAATATCACGTCTCTAGACGAACAGAGCCGTGGCGCTATGGCCACCAGCGGCCTGGTCAGGCGAGATGATGCAGACACCACAACCTCTGCCCTAGAGCTAGTACTACATCCCGTATACTACAATGTCCAGACCATGCCGATGGTCTACCCAAACACGACCTCGGTCAGCACCCGGGCTGAGAACGAGAAGCGTCATCTGTGGTGGTTGCTGGGAGGCATCTGTAAGTGTCACTCAGGTCTGATATGTTTCTTGCCTTGTGGGTTGGCGTGCTACCCGGGCAGGGTCGAGATCACCTCAGGATTGGAGAAACAATTGCTAATCAAGTCCTGGTGTTACAGTCAAGGTGGCTGAGACTGGAGTCGGAATGTACTCGCTCGCCCACAACTGCCAATCCTGAGCCGGGAGCACGCAGACGTCAGATTCAACAAAGCTAGGCTGCGTGTACGAAGCCAATCGAAGTTGGTCACCGTGGCAGGTGCTGCGTGGATTGGTCTCAACTGGGGCGCTGCTGTCTCTATCACGTTTGCGGTCATATCAGGAACCAAGAGGGGCGTGGTCACTCTAGAGACGCATGCGCCTCTCCTTCTCGACTACCAGAATACGATGGTCAACGTCACCGGTCTTGCGTTGGCGCCAATGTTCGATATGGACGGCGAGCTGCTGTTCCACAACAAGTCGGGCATGCCCATGATGTTTGGATACAACCCCAAAGGTGACGGCATGGTGTTTGCGCACGGCTTTACCCAAGGCACCAATAAGTCTTACATAGCCTATGGCTTCGTACCAGCACCATCGGCGACTGGGAAGAGAGACGACTACTTCAACGAAGAGGACTTCACATCCGGCGGCCTCGAGGCTGGATTCAGCTACAACCAGGCCTCCGATGGCGGTTACCTCAGCACTTCCAACGATTATGGCCAAATGGACCACGAGGTCTCGTGCACATACGCCGGGCTTGGAAACAACGCTCTTGAATTTCAGATCTACGACAATAACCACGATGGGACGATCGCTGCCGGAAACATTCGAGCCTACGACTCCGGTCTCTTCGATGTTGCCGACCTCCAGGACCTGAGGAGAGGTATTTGAAATGGGCGACGATAGTTAACGGTCTCTGATGGTTACTGATGGGAAAAAACGAAGGGTGGGGGGGGGGGTATAGACTCTAATGTTGCTATAGTAGTAAAACTGGTAGATGCATTATTGGTTTACATTTAGCTATGTAAGTTTTCTTAGCCTGCTTAGTTAGCGGCCGCCTTATATCTCTGACTAATTTTCTCGCAGCTGAGACCC